>PVIA01015237.1:0-23552 GCA_004024845.1 Tonatia bakeri
TTTATTTAATAACTTTGAAAAGCAGACATGTCAGTTAGGGAACTTGTTATTTACACATTAGCTTTTTATTCTGGTGCTAAAGACAATTCCTGTAATTAATTAGGGTTTTCTAGGGACATAAAAATCCATCAGGTTTTAGCCCTAAGATTAATTGCATGTGTGGGCAAATCTTATATTATTTCTGTGCCTCAAGGTTTTTATCTCTCAATGGGGAGCATACATATGGAAATTTCTATTTCAGAGTTTGTTTTAAATGTTAAATATGGTTTCATATGGAAAAACTTTGGAAAAATAGCTTTTCTTCAAATATTCTTAATAATAAAACATGTACCAGAATATCAGTCACTTATTTATTTTTTAATTAGTAGTATTTAGTTTAGTGGTTGCTGGTTCAAAAATCTGTAAATCTTTCTATTTTCTTATTTGTCCTTCAAAATCTGTAAGCTGTTTTCATGGCACCTAAGCTTTTCTTAACTGATATTTTGAGAGTTAGTCCATATTATTATTTAGTTACTCTATAGTTTTAGAAAATGTACTTTTTCTTTATCAATACATTACTAACTTGTTTCATCATTACAGTAGCAATAGTCAAAAAACCATGTACCACATCAGGACTTAGTATCAAACGGAGGATCTTGCAGTTAATCTGTCAGTAAGTGAATATAGAGACTCATTATCCTGAAATTCTTAAAATTGCCTTTTTATATTGCATGTTATTTTCTATGGTTTGTTGTTGTTGTCGTCCTTTCTCCCTTCTGTCCCCAAATTTTCCCCAGGAGGAAGCTAAAGAGGATCTGATGTTAAGCCTTCTATCTGCTGGGGATCTCATTTTGTTCTAATTGGAGTCTGGGCATTTTCCCACCCTCTTCATGTTCCTAAGGTACTGGGATAGGAGTGGGAAGGGAGGAAAAGGACTAGCAAGAGGAAGGAAGGGCCACCTTTGTAGCTTTCCCATAGCTCCTGCTCTGCCTGGTTCCCCTCACTGTTTCAAGGATGCTGCCTTCTAACCCATCTCTCTCAGGGTCAGGAAGGGAGAGTGTGGTTAAGCAATATTCACTCCTGCCTCTTCCTGGGAAACAACGGTATTGGACGGTTTGCACCTCAGGGCATTGGACCCCACCCTCAACCCCATCACTGTGGGTCACTTGGTCAATAAGGAAGCACCGCAGGCAATGGAACAAATATCCTTCCTCTAATCTACTCTGGACTGAGAGAAAACAAAAGAAACCAAACTGTCTTTTTTTCTTTTTCTTTTTGCTACTGAATACTCAGCTTAAGGAATTTACAACAGCCCTATGAAGTGTCTGTTGTTACTTCTTTATTGGAAAGGAGGTAATTTAAACTCAGAATTTAATCACCTAGCCTACTAAGAAATAGAACAACAATTAAAGTTAATATAACAACCAGAATCGAATTCACTGTTAAATGACCTAAAATCCATATAGGTATGTACACTCTCAAAATGGCTCAAGTAAGCCAACTTCTGGAATTATACATGTAGTAAATGTTAACAGGGACTGACCAAGGGCAAGAGGCCTCTCTTATTAATAAAGCTCATATTCAAACAAACCAAAACAAAACCCAGAGCTTTTAAGGTGAGTGGTCTTTGTGTTACTGAATATGTTTTCCATTTCAGAAGAATTTGTGGTACTAAGTCCAGATAATGGTTTTGTTTTATTATCAGGTATTACCAAGCTTATTCTTGACGAAATGTAGAGAATATTGTTGTGTATGTTTACCTATTACCTTCCTCCTAAAGAAAATTATACTGCATTCACTGTATTGCTGGCTAAGAATTCTATTTTGAAACACACTCCAGTGTAGACATGTCTTTTGTTTTCAGTCTCCAGGTCTCCATGCTCGTCACTCCTATAGTTAGCAACATGTTCTTAATGATTGATATAAAGCAAGAATAGCATTTATGAAAAGGAAGAAAATATTTCATTCTTCACATATGTAAGCTTCTCCCCTCTCCCCCCCAAAAAACTATACAGTACATAGTGCTATATAATTTTCAATATGTTCATGGCTGACCCTTGGGAAAATAATAAAGGGGTAACACTTGCTTTTCAACATCCTTAGCTTCAATTTTCTAAATTCTTTGCAGCATTGTATATTACATATTATTGTTCTTAAGGACCAAACATTTAAACAGTCATGAATCTCTAATTGTTGCAATGCATACAATAAAGAAGATGTTGGGTGTTGGTTGATCTGTTCCAAAATCATCTCATAGAGGTAGGATCGTGTACTATTTGTGAAAAAAGGTGACTTCAGCATTTGCCTTGTACAGTCCTAGAGGTAAGATCTCACATGTTAGTGACTATGGAGCGTGAACTGAGATACTAGGCAGAAATACTGAAACAATTCTCTGGAAAAACCCCCAAACAGGATGACTGGTGCTTACTTCCAGCAGAGCTGGAGACAGAGGCCTACCCCACACTGGTTCTGATCCTCAAGGCACTCGGGGTCATCTTTCCACAGTTGCTGTCAAAAGTGGACGAAGCACATCCCTGCTTTTCCTCAAAATTGTTTTTCTTCCTACCAAGATAAGAACAGAAATCTTAGTTCAAGGTCTTCTATTAATATTCCAGAATAAGCAGGCAGAATTGTAAAAGTTCTATAAGGCTTTAAACTGCCATTAGCTAATCAGAATCATTGTTCAGTGATAATTATCTTTTATTAAATGACCAGTGAATCAGAATGTTCATACTGCTTTTCAATTACAATGTAGAATAGCCAGAATGGATTCAATAGCACACAGAGCAGTAACAATATGACCCAGTGAAGCAGCCATTACCCAGAGCTAATTGACCACTTAAGAACTTAAGTTAACTTCTTGATGCAGCCAGTTATTTCTGCTAATGTCATTTCCAAAGGCTTTTCCTACAGAAAGAGCATTCTTATAAACAATATACCTTGTAATAGGGTACTCAAGATGAAAATGGCTCATAATTTTAAAAATTTCATCAAAGCATGCTATTTTTTCTTATTATTTATTAAGAGTTTATCCCATATCTTAGGGGGATGAAATAAAGAAAGATGATAGCAAAATAGAGGCAATATGGAGAGCTCAGGGTATGGCTGGTAGAGGACTTTATATTGGATTAAAATGTCCTTATGCACAGGCTTAGACACAAACATAGGTACACAACCATCTGAAATACCAAAGCAATTGACAGCAAAACGAAAACTTCAGTTCAACAATGAATTCAATCATGATAGTAGATTGTTTGCCTTTTTCTGTCTCACAGAGTTCATAGAATTGTCCTTTCTTTTTCTTTTTTCTGGAGTTGTTCCATGAAAAGTAGAAAGAGCCAAAATATATCAAGGTAGAATGAATTAGCTACCAAAGAGTTAAGTTTTCTATGGGAAAGAGAAACACAGTTAAATACTACATCACAAATTACCATTTTTATGTCACTACCTCACCATGACTTTAGCACTGAGCCTGCTACATCTTCACACTCTCATTAGGATATAATGCATATTCATGGTCCTAATTATATAGCCACTTTCTTGACTTGTTTTAATTGTGCATAAAGACACTGTGACAGGAGACCTGACCTTTTCAAGATCATTTTCTCTCCATTGCTTTTCACAAAGCTATTAACTTGTCTCCTTCTCAAGGATTGCAATAATTTATTTCCCATTAATAAAAAATTCCTGGTGCCACACAAATTAAAATTTATTCAGCAAATAGAATTCTTTGGATTATTTTCTAATAGCTTTAAATACTTCCAGCTTAGAAAGAAAAATAATATTAATGGGTACAGGCTGAGTGGATAATTGCATACATTGAAGAAAAATGAATATACAGCCAATGCTGCAGCTTGCCTCACATCAATTACCCAGAAAAGTTGCTTTACTTCTTTTTTTTAAAAAAGATATATTAAATCACTTATTTCAGGAGGTATCATTATGGTCTTGAAATTATCCCCATTGTATGAAAAGCTCAGCAACTTACACATAAACAACACATGTTGGTATAAGAAAACCAGACCAAATTAAATGTGTGTAGGTGTAAATGAGATTATTTAAAGGGTTCACTTAGCTAAAGTGGCAACTGAATTTCAATTTAATGGGAGAGAAGAATAAATAAAGTGTAAGGAATTGGACCATGGTACCTGCCTTTCTCTTTGTAATCAAGATTACTCCATGAGAGAGTGAAATATATGGAGGATGTTGCTTTTGAGCCTCATTATCCTGAAGAAGTATATCTTCTTCAAGTTATATACATTTTTCTTTTTGTTTCATGTTAATGTGATGCAACTCTGGTGTTCAAATGTTTTTATACAAAATATTTTAGACCTAAAGCACTATGGGTAGCATAAAATAGTTACTGTCAACCTATTTGTTCCATATAAAAATAACATTAGTGCCTACAAGATGACATTTCCAGATGATATACTATAAAAAGAGAACCCAAAATATTTCACCAAAAAAACACTAACACTGGTAAATGAGTTCACTAAAGTAGCAAGATACAAAATTAATATTCAGAAATTGGTTGCATTTTATATATCAATAATGAATTATCAGAAAGAGAAATTAAAAAATCCCATTTACAATTGCATCAAAAAAACCCAAAATACCTTGGATTAAATTTAAACAAAGAGATAAAAGACCTGTACTCAGAAAATTACTGGTATAAGACATTCAAGAAAGAAATTAGAGAAGATATAAATAAATGAAAGTAATATACTATGCTTATGGATAGGAATAATTAATATCATTTAAGTGCCCATATTACCTTAAAGTAATCTATAGTTTCAATGCTATCACTATCAAAATATCAAAGGGATTTTTCACAGAACTAGAACAAATAATCCTAAAATTTGGAGAGGATCACAAAAGACCCTGAATAGCCACAGTGATTTTGAGAAAGAACAATGTTGGAGGTATCATGCAACCTGATGTAAAACTATACTACAATGCTATAGTAATCAAAACAGTGTGGTAGTAGCATAAAAACAGACACACAGATCAATGTAACAGAATAGAGAGCCTAGAAATAAACCCATACCTATATGGTCAATTAATATATGACAAAAAAGTAAGAACATACAATGGGGAAAAGATACTCTCTTTAATACATGGAATGGGGGGGAGACAAATATATGCAAAAAAAAATGAAACTATAGTACCTTCTTATTTCATATACAAGAATAAACTCAAAGTAATTAAAGACTTAAATGTGAGATACAAAACCATAAAACCCCTGGAAGAAAACATTGGTAGTAAATTCTCTGGCATCATTCTTGGTAATATTTTTTCTGATATACTGTATCTCCTCAAGCAAGGGAAACAAAAGAAAAAAAGTGGGACTACATCAAAGTAAAAAGTTTTTGCACATCAAAGAAAACTATCAACAATAGGAAAAGATAACTTATTAAATGGAAGAAAACATTCACCAATAGTACATCTGATAAGGAGTTAATATCTAAAATTTATAAAGAGCTCATACAACTCAACACCAAGGAAAAACCCCAAACAAACCAATTAAAAAATGGGCAAAGGACTTGAATAGACACTGCTCCAAAGAGGACAGACAGCCAGCCAGTAGACATGCTCAACACCACTAATCATAAAAGAAATGTAAGTTAATACCATAATGATATATTACTTCACATTGATCAGAATGGCTATCATCAATAGATCAGCACAAATGTTGACCAGAATGTAGAGAAAAAGGAACCTTTGTGCATTGTTGGTAGGATTACAAGTTTGTTTAATTGCTACAAAAAAAACAATATGGAGATTCTTTAAAAATGAAAAATAGAACTACCTTATGACCCAGCAATACCACTTCTGGGATATAACTGAAGAGATTCAAAACACTAATTTTAAAAAATGTACACAACACTATGTTCACTGCAGTGTTATGTATAATAGCCAAGATATGGAAGCAATCCAAGTGCCTATCAATAGACAATTGAATAGACGTATATGTACAATGGAATATAACTCAGCCATAAAAAGAATGGAATCTTACCATCTGCAACAACATGGACAGACCTAGAGCATATTATGCTAAGTACAGTAAGTCTGAGAGAGAATAACAAACACTATATGATTTCATAATATGTGAAATCTTAAGAAAAAATAAACAAACAAAACAGAAAAAGATTCATAGATACAGAGAACAGACTTAGGGCTGCCACATGGGAGGACCATAAGGGACTGGTTGGAAGGTTGAATGGGTTAAGAACAAATTACTAGCTACAAAGTAATCATGGGGATGTAAAGTACAGCATAGGGAATATATCAATAATATTATTGATATATATAACTATGTTTGGTACCACGTAGGTACTAGAATTATCAGGGAATCAGTTTGTAAATTATGTAATTGTCTAACTGCTACGCTGTACACCTGAAACTAATATAAAATAACATTGAATGCCAAATGTAATTGAAAAATAAAAAAAATTAAAGGATGACTTTTCAACTTTGAGCCATCATAAACATAGCCTTTTTTGTTTCTTGACATACTAATTGTGTTGGACAAGAATTAGAAAACCCAAGAGAACTATGGGTTTGAGATTTTTTCAATGGAAACAAAATTCTTGGAGGATTTTCTTAACAGTTTAGAAAATTAGAAAAAGATGGAGTTAGTGGACAATCTTTAGTTCACTTGCCAACTGGGGCAATTTTCCCCCTTAAATGGAGGGCTTTGTTGGGTGATCCAATCTAATCTTAAAGGCTCTTTTTCCTCTTGTCCTCTCTCATAGTCCAAAGGGAAAAAGAAAATTAAAGGATGAACTATTATTTTGAAGCTATACAGTGAGCAGTGAGATTTTACACACATTATGTCATTGTATCCTGATAATTCTTCGAGCCAGTTAGGATAATTTTTAACACCCGGTTTTACAGATAAGGAAACAGAGGCCCATAAAATGATACTATGTGTTCAAGATTATAGTCTAACAAATTAAGGAGCCAATACTCTACTAAAGATTCTGAGGCCCTTCCTACGTGACTGCCGAATCAGCTCAAATAAGCTAGCCTTACTAGCCTTTAGCAGTGGTTGTTAACAGGGCAATATTGCTCTCCAAGGAAAATTCTACCATGTCTGAAAACGTTTTTGGCTGTCACAGCCTGTGTGTGTGTGTTGAAGGGTGTATTGCATCCAGTGGGTCAAGGATGCTGCTAAACATCCTGCAATACACAGGACAGCTCCCACAACTAAGGTTATTTAGTTCAAAACGTAACAGTGCCACTGTTGAGAAATCCTGGCCATAAACAGGGGATAAAATAAATAAATACAATAGAGGTAAACAACTCTGTAAATAAAACACTTTATAGACGTCGAATTTTCAATTTGACTGGATGGTGTTGATAATGATTCTGCAAAACAATAGAAACAAAGGTAGGAGATAACCAAAGCCAACAAACAGAGCCAGAAAATGCAGCCAAACTGTCTTCAAGAGAAAGCAAATCCTGGGAGGTTAAAAAAAAAGAAAAGAAAAGTTAAAAGACAGTGTCTAGATTAAAGATTAAGGAAGGTCCTAAAGTACACGGCAGGTGAAAAAAATTCAAAACTTGTGCAGAAATAAAGACGAAAACTGATATGAATCACTGTACATCTAGAAAATTATATAGAACGTCATGAGAACGGAGAAACTTGGTAAAGTCCTGGAATGGTCCAGTAACAGTCAGTATTATTACATGAAGCAATCTGAGAAATGCATAGAAGGAAAGAAAAGAAACTCTGGGAAATACTGCTTAGTGCAAGATACAGAACACAAGAAAGGGAAGAGCTAAGTTGACTCCTACTAAAGATAAGGGTACAAAGTCAACCAAAACAGGAGACAGATGTTTTTTGTCTTTGTTGCCAGGCCTAAATGTGTGAAGTCGTCATCTGGTCTGTCCTGTCACTCAGCTCTCATACACTCCTATTGACACTTCTCCTGAGTTTTCCCCATTCCTTTCTCAGCCCCACGCTAATTCAACCTTATTATCTTCTGCCTCGCCTCCATTCGAGGCTCTCTGCTTCTGCTCCTACTGCACATATTTCCAATTTCTAACTTTTTTTTCAACTACCAGTGTTTAAACAGTATTTCTTCTTCAAGACAATCATATTACTATGTTCTGTTTCTAAGAATTATTACTTTGAAATTATCTTGTTCATGTATTTTTTAAGTGATTGTAAGTCTCCTTATTTTCCCTTCACTCCTGACCTCCTCAATTAGCTACAAAACAACAAAAATTTGGCATATAATCAACCTACAGTTAATGCGTTGAGTGGATGGACAAATGAATGAATTCGTGACCTGTCACATTCTTCCCAAACCCTCAAGACACAGTTGCCTGAATTCCCATACAATTTTATGTTTTTCCTTTGGAGCCCAGTTCTGGAGTCTCAATTTAATGCCTCTACCATCTCCAGAATCATTGCTTCCAAGAGCAATGAGGAACCACAGCAAAGCATCAATGGCACAAATATTTCTCTCTGTAACTAAAAATTATAATTTTGCTTGATCATGATTTTTTCTATATCATCTCAGTATTGTTGCTTAAACAAAACTGACTTTTAAAAATAATATACCTTTGACATTGTAAAAAATTAGCATAATCCATTAGCACAATTTAACAAAACTCATTTTCTTCTGCACCTAGATGAAAGTAAATTAAAGAATGCAGATTAAAACTGAAGTATGTAAACCCTGCTGTTTCTCATTTGCTAATGTAATCAAGGCTGCAGGAAGAAGTTTCTGCCTCCATTAGCCTGTTTCCATTTTCTATTTCTTTCGTATTTTTTCAGTCCTTAAATTTTATGCCACACATTTGAATCTTTGACACCTTTTCAGCGTAAAAATGGATTTTATTCAAGAATAAACTATTCAAAACACTGTGTTAATTATAGTACAGTAACAGAGAATCAATGTAAGGGCATTCAAAGTAACTTACTTTATTCTTACTAACATTGTTCCTAAATAAAGAAAATGCAAGTTCACTTGTAGTGAGTTTGAAGACACAGACAAAGAAACGCGCTGAACAGACACGCTAAGTGCGAGACCAGTGGTGCTGGCAAGGGTCAGTTCGGCGATGCTCTCGTGGCCGGTTTCTGACTGAATCTGCATGAGCTGGTGCTATGAAGGTCAGAAGGAGAATGCTGACCTGTGATATTTTGGAGATACTTCTGACCTCACAAATGTCCTTAATCTACCAACATTTTAGTACCATTTCAAAGAAATTCCCTACCCAGTTCCTTTCTTTACTCTTCACTTTCCCATAGTGACTCATTGTAAAATTTTATATTAGTCTTCAACAAAATAGTTTTTATCACAGGAATTGATATGAGAAATGCTGTCATTTTAGCAGGTCTGTTTGGGAATTTTCTGTCAGAAAATTCAGGGCTACCATGAGCCATTTTTGCTGAAAGTGATTTAGCAATCACTATTCTAGAGATAGTCATAGGATGTCCTTACCCCTCTGCCTGCCCTTCCTCAAAGGCCCTTATGAGTGCCCTCGTTTATGTGGCCGTTTAAAACTACTGACTACTGCCTGGTGTGGCACTGGAGATATGGATGCTGAAATCAGGATGAATTATGGGCTAGTTAGTTGACAACTTACTCTATGGATGCATATCTGTTTGCATCCACAGAATGAATCACATAATCACTTTTTAATTCTCACCTGAGGATATATTTACTGATTTAAGAGAAAGAGAGAGAGAGAGAGAGAGAGAGAGAAACATTGTTGTGAGAGAGAAACATCAATCAGTTGCCTCACATGGCCTGACAGGAAATTGAATCTCCAATCTACAGATATGCCCTGGCTGGGATTGAACTCACAAATTTTTGGTGTACAAGGATGATACTCCAACCAACAGCCACCTGGCCAAGGCAAAAGTCATATACTCTTATGTGAGACACTCTTTTAGCTTTGCCTACAAAAAATATAAAGAAAAAAATGTCTGTTTATGAAACAAAAGGCAGTAACATTGATACAACAAGCCTGTAGTTATGGACCAGCCTCAAGCTCTAAAACACTACATATAATTTGGTGTACCCAGCCGAGTAACTATTGTTTGAATTCCACTTTTACCTATGCTGAGAATTGTCTAGCACTTCCTGATGTACCTAAACAATGAAGTCTTTGCCCCTGTGAAATAGTCATCCACAACCCACCAACCACCTCGGGGATGCTCAGTGCGGCAGCTGTTTCCGCTCAGTCTGCCAGTGGGCGGCCTTCCTCCTTAGACTGCTTGCTACTTCTTCTTTTCATTGCAAACATGTCATTTAATCAAATGAAGACTAACGCGTCAAACAATGTGAGATTCATCTGCACCCTCTTCAAACAAACACTGAATACAAATGTTTGCATCTTCAATTTTCTCTTTGAAATATGGTATGAGAATAAGATGGTTATATTCATGGGCACCAAAGCTGCTCAGCTAAAAGATAAAAGGATGTAAGAAACTGAGGAAAACACCTATGGGTTAAATCTCATTATTTGGAAAGAAAATCGACAAATAATAATATATTTTTACTTTCTCACACTCAGAAAATGGAAATTTAGTTGAACATTGAGTGATACAAAATTTCCCTTTAGGTCTTATGACAGTTTTCCACATACAAAATGAATGTGTAGATTGGGACATTTTGGACTTCAGGACATGGGCAACTTCATTGTAAACTTTATTTTTACAAGTACGCATATAAAAATAATGACTTTTTCATGCTCACAATAATGACTTTACAATAAGTACAATATGTATGTTCAGTAGGGTCTGTGGATTTCTGAAAATACATTCATAATACTTTATGAAATCAACTCATAATAATGCACCCATGATGTATGCAGTAGCTCTGAATATTAAGCATCGGGGTTAGCTTCCTTATTCTCCATTATAACCTTCTTCTAGTTGGAGAGTTTGAAAAGTTCAAAAGTATATTTTTTAATGCTGCCTCTCAACCATGGCTCTGGTTTCAAATTAGAATTATACTCAATAAGAGATTTGGAAGGTAGACTTCGGGAGAGGACCGACCACCTTCCGGCACCTCTGTCTAGGCCAGGGGCTCTCCAGATTTGGTCCCTGAACCAGCAGAAGTGCCAAGGCATGGGAAGTTGTGAGAAGTGCAGATTCCTAAACCCGCTCTAAACCTACTGAATCAGAAATTGTTGAGGTGGGTTCAGCGATCCTTGTTTTAAGAAGACCTCTGTGTAGTACCAATGCATGCTGAAGTTTTAAAACCATCTCAAGGTTGTTGGCAGCTGATTAACAAGATGGCAGGCACTAAGTCTTCTTTGGAAACAGTTCATTCTCCAATGTCCTGCATGTTAAGAAGTAGTGGCAAAAGTGACATTATTAATTGAACAGATAGGTGTCCACTCTCTGTTTTTTTCTGAATGTGAGAGGCAATTATATCCTTCACATTGGTGTCTTCTGTTCAGCAGAGTTCTACAGTCTGCCTCCAAACGTGAGCTGCCCTAATGGATCTCTGGTGTTGTTCTGGAGGTCATTTTAGGAGGGCCAGACCAAAACTTGCTTCTTGTGTCCTGCCTGTAATCTCATGAGCATCTTTCTCTATTAAATACTTTCTGCTTAAAATATCTAGAATGGGATCTGTTTCCTGCCCTGAGCTATGATTGAGGCCTTCACTGAGGCAGCTTTGAAATATGGCCCCCAAATTCCTTGAACTTACTTTCATTGAGAGGCAAAATCTTTGTGTTCTTTCCTTGAATTTGGGCTTTGTCATTGCTTGACCAATCACATACATCAGGGGTGATATGGTGTTAAAGTTTTAAGAAATTGACAGCTTCTAACTTCTTGTCTCTTTGGATACTAGCTCTTGTAACCCAGATTCTACACTGTGAGGAAGCCAGGCAGTAGTGAGCACTAACTTACCAACCACATAAGTGAGCCATCCTGGGTACAGATGCTCAGCTCCAGGGAAGCCGCTCCAGCTGATGGCACAACAGAGCAAAGATGAACCTTTGCTGCTGAGCTCTGTCCAAATAGCAGACTCGTGAGGAAAAAAATGTTCAATTTATAGCAATTGTCATCTTGTCATCTTAAGAAGACTGATATTCGTTGATTTGCCTTTCTATTCTCCCTAATTCCACAGTTATGCAATGCGCGTTACACTGAAGGTACAACTAGTGAAATGTAAACATTGGTCTCTTTTATTTGGATAAAGACAGAAGAAAACCCTGCTGTTTTAAGCCACTAGGTTTTGTCACGATCTGTTAGGCAGCAATAGATATTTGGGAGAGTATGTAAGCCAGAATATTTGTAAAATAAGAACAAAGATGTCAAATACATGCCGAAGTGTTGTCATAGTTTGGATTTCTCTAAAGTGGACCCAGATGTAAGGTGACTGGGGTATGATATTAAGAACAGATAGGAAGGCACTTGGAAAACAAGGAGCCCTTCAGTGGCTTTCATATCGCAAAGTTAGTTCTAATAGTTTCCCCGCTGAAGTCTGGTTTGGTAAAAATATTATATTTTATGTCACGGAAGCACCTATGAAGAAAATATATAATTATTTCCTCTTTCAGCTTAATGGTTAATGTTTATTACAAACCTCTGGAATTAAGGATAATATGAGGCAAATAAAAAAATGTCAACTTCTTAGCCAAAAAGATGGGATTTTCTGTCACCTGAACCACGTCACAGCAGGGAGTCCCATCATGTCACATCTTCCACTGGTAGGTTTTTCTTTACAGACGACCGTCTCACACACCTTTCAGAAGCCATGCTTATCCTGTTTTCCAGATGAGGAAACAGAAGTGCGGGAAAGTCAGGTAACTGTGACAACATCACATATTTAACGAGTGAATGAGTGATTAGGGGCCCAGCCTTGGTCTGTCTGGATCCTGATTAATATTCAGTCAGAATGCAGTGAAATGAAGCAGAGGCAGGGCTGTTCTTGCTGAAACTGTAGACTTTCTTAGCGTGGTCAGACAGATGATGCAATTCAAGATGAAACAATTAAAGCAAATTATTTATATTTATTAAGTATTATTGTTCTAAATAGTTCACACATATTTTATCTGATTTTCATAAAAACTTTATAAGATGGACAAGGCAGGATTTAGGCTTCATGTATTTCCTTGTAGTTTAGAATAATAAGACTCAGAATGTAAAAGTGATTTGTCCAAATCAATGTTTGACCTCAGTCATCTATTTTGATTATGAACATGGAGCAAATTTTCTGGGAATTTCTAATTTTCCACCATGAAGACATAACAAGTAAGCTATTTTAGTGCCCCTTTGGTGACAATTAATTGTTCCAGACTTTAATGACCTTCCCTTTTGAATTTTCTTGTTTAATTCTGTATTTATATCTTTATTCACTAAAGTTAAAGATGAAGTATAATAGGTTTGAACTCTTCATTTTTTAAATTAAAAAAAATCATAGAACCACAGAAACTTAAGACTTAGAAAAAATCTTCAAGATCTTATCAAATGTTCTTTTAAGAAGACCTTTTCAAATGTTCCCTTTTTTTTAACCGATGAAGAAACCGAGGCTCTGAGAAGTGACGTGACTTTTCAAACGTCACGGTTAGATTGCCTGGAGCGGACGTAGGGCCCGCACTTTCTGACTGTTCCCCTGAAGACGAAAACTACGCAGACGTGCTGTCTCCTTTCCATATGTATACAACAGTGCCTGTCAGTGTGGGATCTTTTTTTTTTTTTTTTTTTTTAAGATTTTATTTATTTATTTTTAGAGAGGGAAGGTAGAGGGAGGGGGGAGAGAGAGAGAGAGAGAGAGAGAGAGAGAAACATCAATGTGTGGTTGCTGGAGGACATGGCCTGCAA
This sequence comes from Tonatia bakeri, assembly GCA_004024845.1. NCBI lineage: Eukaryota > Metazoa > Chordata > Mammalia > Chiroptera > Phyllostomidae > Tonatia > Tonatia bakeri. The sequence continues at coordinate 13,775 of PVIA01015237.1, forward strand.
CCTAGGCATGTGCCCTGACTGGGAATCGAACCTGCGATGCCTGGTTCGCAGCCCGCACTCAATCCACTGAGCTACGCCAGCCAGGGCGGATCTTTAATGTTTATTGAATAAATAAACAGTATCAGAACTATTTTTGTTTCTGTGATAAGCCACTTGAAGGCAGGATTTATGCTTTATTTAATTTGCATTTCCTACAGTGCATAGGATGGATTTTAAGCCTAAATCAAATACCCAAACAATTGATTGAATTTGGTTTGGACATGAGGATGACAGCATCAGATGTGCCGTGTACAATAGTAACCCATTTTCTCTCTTCCAACTCAAGAAATTTGCATTTTAATGTACGCTCTCTCTGCAAGCACTTTCAGTTGTCACAAAATACTAATAACTAAGGTTTGTATGTTTCTTTCCAAAGGGCTTTAGCATACATACTTTTATTTGATTCTGTCACAAGCACATGGAGGTTTGTATGTGAAAGGAGCATGTTTTATAGAAGTTAAGGAGTTTATAAGAAACTACACAGACAATACATGCAAAGCAGGGGCTTTACACCAAGGCTTTGTGTTTCAGAAGTCATGCTCGTTTCAGGTCCTGCCTTACACTGAGGGACCACGGAGGAGATCATTCAGTTAGGACAATGGATGGAGAAATAAAAAGTCACGTTTGAAAAACACTTTTATCAGACGTATTCTGTCCCCTTTAATGTTTCTAATTTGTTTATGGAAGAAATCCCACTTAAGACAATCCCAGGGCGAAAAAGAAAGGTGTGGAATGAATAGATACTTTCCCCTTTTCTGTAGTAAGTAGAATCCTTTGTTTCTAAACGCCGTAGTTCAAGATGACAAATTCTAAGCCCTCTTAAGTGCCCTACCATTTCAAACCATTTTGTTATCAAATAAAGACATTCAATTTAATTTGAAACAGAAGATAATACGTTATGTAGGTAGCAGATTCCAGCTAATAAAAATGTGAGAATACTAGTTCACAGTTTGTGTTGCAGGAATATTGCTTTCATTTCTTCCAGAGAATAAATAGCCGTGTGTCCATGTTCCACCTATTATGCTATTATCACTTTATTTGCAGTATATAATAAAACCCAAAGTGACATCTCTTTTGTTCACAGTGTGACTCTGCAAAGGAGAGGATATATCTGTTGGCCAGTCTGATATTCCAATAGAGAAGGGCTGTCATTAAAATCTTGCATATTATCAGGTAGGAAAGCAGGCCTATATTGCAATTACTTTCCTATTAGCTGTTGCCCATTGCTCCTGACAGGTATAAATTAGATCTCGCTAGGTTGCCTACAGATTAATGAGTTCCAAAATTGGCATGCAATTGTTTGGGAGTGAAAGGCAGAAAAGAGAGGTAGATGTGAAATCTCTATACACCTGTGATTAGAGGATATTTTCTTGCATTTCATATTTTTTTTCTCCCTCAGTATGGCTTGGGTGATAACTGACACTTTATCTGAGGATTCCTTTCCGCACGGCGGAAACTTGCAGCTGAGGCAAGGCCAGAATTAATAATTTGCGTGAGCAAACACACAGCTGCTGTTTGTGGAGAGAGATTCTATTAACGAACAGTGAATTCTCATAATTAGCCGAACGGTTTCTGCAGCTGCCCGCCTGACCCCCAGACTACACAAATTGTGGGTGGTGTTCGGCTTCAAAATCAATCTTACCTAATTACTATAAGCATGTTCCTCCAGTCCTAATGACTGCAAAAAATTAGACATTTCTTACTCATTTGAATACTCTTCTTATTAGATTTCCTTTTGTACCTAAATTCATAGTTGTCTATTAGCATTTCTAAGAGTGTACAGGTGTAGTAACAAATCAGACACAGAGAAATATAATTCATGTTTCTGCAAGCATGGGCCCACAAATATCTGCTCTATAAACAGGAGCAAGATCTGTGTATCCCCGGAAGCTTCTTTCCCCGAAGAGCATTTAGAGAACATACTGTGGGTAGACAGTCACTCAAAGCCCTGCTTCTCTTCTACCTTTAGGGCCCCTTTCCTTCATCTGCCACTCCTCCTCTCTCCCCTCATCCAACTCCCCCAAACTCTATTCAATTAAAATGGAAGAGGTTGTGCATGCACAGTAAGCCCTGGCCTTGTGGGAATCAGGTTTTTACCTGTCATCCTGTCACCCTGAGATCAAACCAACTTATCTGACATTGATTTGCTTGACAAGGGTGTGGCTAAGTGAGCTAGTCTCAATACTGTCCACGAACACTGCAGAATCTGTAAGACATGCCTCGTATTAGATTGTGCAGGTGACTCACCGTATTTTCTTGGCAGAAACAAACTTCGAATGAGTCTGCCTGCTGGCTTGAACACATTGCTAGTCTTCAGTCTGCCATCACTGGGCATTAGAGCTGTTTGCGGCTACAGTGGAGCACGTGCCCAGAGTCCACAGGTATTTCAGCTGCAGTGTTTTTCACTGAAGCTAAATAAATACTAAAGTACTTATTCTGAAGTAAAGTTATTACACTCAGCCATGCACATCTTCCAGTCTAAACTTAGAAAACAGAGTTTGATTTTTTTCTTCTATGCCAGTATATTGAGGTCTGAGGGGACTGAAGCAGTTGTGAGCACCCCTGAAACTGTACCTTCTTGGTCAATGATACGATCATTCTTACTGTCTTAGCTATCTTTCCCGTCCCTCCCTTTCTCTCTCCTCTCCTTCTCCATTTTTTTCCCTTTATTTTTCCTTCCTTCTTTCATTCCTTCCCCCTTTCTTCCTCCCTCCCTCCTTTCCTTCCTTCCTCTTTCCTTCCTTTCTCTTTCCTTCCTTTATAAAGTGCCTATTATCTGCCAAATACTGTGTTAGGTATTAGGTTAACATTGATGAACAGAATCAGTATGTGCCCTCACCTCATGAATCTTCTACTTGAGAGAGGGAGACACACAATAAATAAGTAAATAAATACACACATATATAATCACTAATTACAAGAGGCAGTACAGTGTAATTTGATAAGCATGAGGTCTGGAATCAGACTTCATGGGTTCAAATCTGACTCTGAAACTTACTTGCTGTTTGTGAACAAGTTACAAATAAATAACATAACATTTCACCAGTGTAAATGTAAACAGAACTTAACAGAAACATTAACAACCATTATTCCTCCCAAATTTGAGGGGGGAAAATGTGTCTTACAGTCCGAAAAATACGGTCCTTCCCCCACTGAAGTCTCCAACCCCTTAAAGTCACCCATGAAGACTGGAATCAATTTCTTCCAAACTCCTGTCAATGTTGATTTTTTTTATCTCTTCCCATGAATTCTAAAAATCTTTAAGTGCATCTGGAGCGGTGACTCATTTCCACAAGGTTTTCAATTTACTTTGCCCATCAGAGGAATCACTGTTGAGGGCAACTGTAGCCTTAAAAATGTATTTCTTAAATAGTAAGACTTGAAAGTTGAAGTTACTCCTTGATTTATAGTCTGTAGAATGGATGTTGGGGTAGCAGGCATAAAAACAGCATTAATCTTATACATCTCCAGCAGAGATCGTGGATCTTCATGGAGTACATTCTCAATGAACAGTAATATTTTTAAAGGGATTTTTTTTCTGAGTAGCGGGTCTCAAAACATTTGGGCTTAAAACATTTAGTGGGTGATGGTTAAGCAGACTTGCTGCCAGCCAGGCTTGGTCATCCCATGAATAGAGCACAGGCAAAGTAGATTTAGCATGTTCTTCAGGGCCCTGGGGTTTGGGAACAGCATATGAACACTGGTGTCAATTTAAAGTCACCAGCTGCATTATCCTTTAAAAACAGAGTGAGCCCGTCTTTTGAGAAACTGACTTCTATATAGCAATGAAAGTCATAGATGGCATCTTCTTTTAAGAGAAAGTTGTTTTGTCTACATTGAAAATCTGTTGTTTAGTATAGTTATCTTTATTAATTATCGTAACTAGATCTTCTGAAAAATGACAGCTTCTACATCAATATTTGCTACTTGATCTTGTATTTTTATACATATTTTTAAAATTTCAGCTAACATTCGATATTATTCTGTATTAGTTTCAGATGCATGTACAGCATAGTAGTTAGAAATCATGTATTTCACAGAGTGGTCTTCCTGATGTTTCAAACATCCACCTGGCCCCATACATAGTTATTACAATATTATTGACTATATTCCCTTGCTGTAATTTACATCTCTGTGACTATTCCGTAATACCAAATTTTACTTAATCTCTTCACCTTCTTTACCCAGTCCCCAAACTCACCCCCTCTGACAACTGACAGTCTGTTCTCTGTCTATATAAATCAGTTTCTATTTGATTTGTTTATTTTGTTCTTTAGATTACACATCACCTTGAATTTTTCAGGTTATGAAGAGGGCTTCTTTCCTTAAACCTCTGAACCAACCTCTGCTATCTTCAAACTTTTCTTCTGCAGCTTCCTCACCTCTCTCAGCCTCCCTAAGATTGAAGATACTTAAGGCCTGGCTCTTAATTAGGGTTTGGCTTAAGAAAATCTTGTGGCAGGTTTGATCTTCAATCCAACCACTAAAATTTTTTCTTATCAACAAGGTTGTTTCACTTTTTTATCATTTGTGTCCTCACTGAAGTAGCACTTTTAATTTTTTTAAATAATCTTTCTTTTGTGTTTACAACTTGGCTAACTGGCATAAGAGTCCTCGTTTTTGGCCTGTCCTAGCTTTTGACACACCTCCTCACTAAGCTTAATCTCTTCTAGCTTCTGATTTAAAGTGAGAGATATGCACCTTTCATTTGAACTCATAAAAGCCATGACAGTGTTATTAATTGGCCTGATTTCAATATTGTGTCTCAGGGAAGAGTGAGCCCTGAGGAGAGGAGAGACAGGGAACAGTCAGTTGGTGGAGCGGTCAGAACACATACAACATTTATTGATTGTTTGCCGTCTTGTATGGGTGTGGTTTATGGCACCCCCCAAAAATTACAACAGTAACATCAAAGGTCACTGATCACAGATCACCATGGCAAACCTAACAATAACAAAAATGTTTAAAATACTGTGCAAGTGGCAAAATGTGACACATAGTGTGCAACTGCTGTTAGGAAAATGGCCTTGACAGATTTGCTCAGAGTGGGGTTTTCACAAACCTTCTATTTGAAAAACATGCAATCCCTGTGAAACACGATAAAATGAGGCATGCTACCTGAGATGCACACATGCATTCCCTGGGAAGCGAGGGTCATATCTTTCACAAAATTCTTCTCCTCTCCCTTAATAGTTAAATACTTTGTAGAAGAAATCTTAAGGGTTTTACGATCTACCTCAGTTTTAGATATGGGAAGCCTGAACCAGCTTAACAAAAGTTTATGCCAGCCAGTGGGTATCTGGGGAAAGAGTTAAGTATTAAGAACACATTCTTTTTTTTTTTTACAGCCAAGATGTATGGATGAACCTGGAGAACATTATGCTAAGTGAAATAAGCCAGTCAGAGAAAGACAAATACCATATGATTTTACTCACATGTGGAGTCTAATGAACAAACTAAACTAACGAGGAAAATGAGGACAGACTCACAGGTAGAGAGCAGGCTGACAGCTAGTTGTGGAAGGAGGGTATGGTAGGGGTGGAGGGGTTGAGCAAAAAGGAAAAAGGACTCATGGACGTGGACAACAGTGTGGGGATTGCTGGGGGGAGGGGGGTACAAGTGGACTAAATAGTAATGGGGAAAAATACAATAAACATTAAATTTAAAAAAAGAACACACACAGTTGCTTCTAACCAAGCTGGCACTTATAATGGAATCAACTACCAACTATCTGTAAATTTTATTTATTACATATTTGATGCACTTATGTGTGTTCAGCCAAACACATTTACAAAAATGATTTTATTTCTTGCTTTCATCACATGTTAAAGTTCTCATCATCTTTAATTTAAAATAGAGAATCTCAGACTCTGCACTGGATAAATGACGATAAATTGTGGAAAAGCCAACCAGCTTACACAATTATTTTCCAAGTGAATATATAGATGAAGCAATGAAATATCCAATTTCTAATGCAGAAGTTGAAGAATAGCATATTTGAGCACTCGATATCAATTGAACCGGTAATTGCCGAGGACCACTTGGTGCGAGGCATTGTAACAGAGGCTGGCAGTTGAGAGCCTGAGCTCTCTCAGTACCTAATGTGGTGTCTCAAGTAGAGAAAACCCAGTAGCTGTTGCCCAGTGATTTAGAAAGTCTTTTTATTTATTATCATTTTTAGAGCAGTTTGGATCTGCAGCAAAATTGAGCAGAAGGTCCAGAGATTTCCCATATACACCCAACCCCCTGTACATGCATAGCCTCCTCCCTTATCAATGTCGCTCACCAGGATGCACTAGACAAAGAACCTACATTGGTACATTATTATCACCCAGTGTTCATAGAATGCATTACGGTTTCCTCCTGGCATAGTTTATTCTAGGGGTTTGGACAGGCAAATACAGACATATCCATCATTATAGCATCATACAGAGTAGTTTGTTACCCTAAAAATTCTCTGTGCTCTTTCTTTGAGTCCTTCCTTTTAATTCCCAACTCCTGGAAACTGTAGACCTTTTCACTGTCTCCCTAGTTTTGACTTTTCCAGAATGTCATATAGTTAAAATGATATAGCAGGTAGACTTTTTACATTGGTGTCTTTTATGCAGTAATATTTAAGATTTTGCCATCTCTTTTCATGGTTCCAGAACTCATTTTTTTTTAGCATTGAAAAATATTTCATTGTCTAGATGTACCACAGTTTATTTATTCATCCACCTACAGGACATTGTGCAAATTTGTTTGCAAAATGTGGTCCAAATTTTGGCAATTATGAATAAAGCTGTCTTAAACATTCATGTGCAGATGTTTGTGTGGGGAACAGTTTTTAACTCCTATTGGTAAATACCAAGAATTGTGACAGCTGAATCATATGGTAAAATTATGATTAGTTATGTGATAAACTACCAAATTGTCTTTTCTGGTGATGATACCATCTAAAATTTCCACTAGCAATAAGTGAGAGCTCTTATTGCTCCGTATTCTTACCAGCTTTTGGTGGTGTTAGTGTTATGAGTGGCTTAACAACTTTTATCCCGATGAGTGGTTCTATATGAATTATCCACAGTAGATGAATTTAGATGACTTTGAAATTTAAATTTGAAAAATTATATACTGAAACATTTTCTTTAAAATGAAAAAGTTAATCTCTATGATATACAAGTAGCCCTTAATCTGTGATTGAATTTCCTGCATTTTCTGGAGTAAATCTTATGAACTCAATTCTTAAACCTTCAGCAGTATCCTCAAATTTTGGGAACAATGAAAAGTCACTGGAAGGCCTGGGCCAGCCCTCTGTCCTGCTTCCCTCAGATTATGATTTAGGCCATGCGTGATGGGCTGTGATCTGCATTTTCACTGAGTGCATTTCAAGTGATTTCAATCCAAATGCACAAATTACACTTTAAGAATTCATACCTGAAACTCAGATCCTAGCCATAAATTCCAGGTATGTCAAAATGTATTAAAAACCCTTTAAATGGTTTCCTCAATGTGAATACATGTACCCAGATTCACCCCTAACCGTGACTGCCATTCGCCTCCATTCATGTCCAGCCCTCTTGGTAGGAGAGAGCAGAGATCCTAGATACCCCAACAGAGAAAGCCTCAGGGCTAACTCTCCTTATCTCATCACTCTTTACTGAAAAGTTAAGTAAATTTTGCTTTAAAGAGTTGATCTTCATTTGTAACCAAATATAAATATTTGATTTCAGAATGTTCATATACTTTAAAACATGAAATAATACTGCCTATATATTTAATGTTAAATTAACTCTTTTGGGTGAAAGGCTTCAGGCTGTTTTAAAATATACTAAATTTTTTGGACTGTAAGATGCACCGGACCATAAAACACACCTAGGTGTTAGGGGAGAAAAATAGGAAAAAAAAATTTTGAAGCAAAAAATGTGGTAAAATGTTTAATAATATAGATAACATAGGCTGCCTGCCCCCCACAGTGAGCCACGTAAGCTACATTCATCCTATAAGATGCACCTCCCTTTTCCTCCCAAATTGGTGGGGAAGTGTATTTTACAGTCTGAAAAATACAGTATTTTATTCTGTTCATAGAGCTGCAGGAAATGGTTTTACTGGTGCCCCAAACCAGGGAGGTTGGGAGGGTGATGTATTAAGTAGTTAGGGCACGATGGATGGCCTTTCACCTGCAGGGGCAATTAAATATCAGCAATTGTTAGCCCCTGATTTTTTCCAAACTAATTGGAAACCAGAGCTCCTTCACTTCCCATTCTTCCAAATAAAATATAAAATTCCTCTTCCTTAACTGAGATATAAGGGGTAGGTCTTCCCACATCTGTTTATGCCAAGGTATGTCAAGGTTGCCCTGTAGATTTGGGCTCCAATGTGAGTGCTAGCGTATGACCTGGGGTGGGGGTGTGTATGGGCTGTTTCATTTTCTGCACTCCAGAGTTCACCGGGTCAGACTTGCAAAATTCCTCTCTTCCCTCCCTTTGAATTCTTATGTGGTATCCAACTCTCAACTTGAATAAAGGCTCAAAATCACACGAAATTTACGTAGCTGCTGTGGAGACTAATAAACTTAAAGTTCAATGAAGAAGAGAAAACTAATGTGACCGCCTGCTTCCTCAGACTGCATCTATTTTTCCTGAGTGCCATTTAAAAAGATTCTGTTGTCTCTCAACTTTAGACCAAAGATTATAATAGAATTTATAATAACCATGGAATTGTAACATTAATTTCTCAAAAGAATGTTTAAAAGTATTCCTTGTGCTTACTCCTTGGAGCATCTGGTCTTTCAACTATTCTCTTTTGCCTTGTTTTGGATCCCTTGCCATACTGGCCTTTCTTCAGTTTCTGCAACACAGCAAGCATATCCTACCTCAGACCCTCTGCCTGTGTGGCTTCACTACCAAGAGAGCACCCGTCACTCTCCTCCTCATGGTCAGCTCCTCCACAAACCCGACGTCTCTTCCTAACATTAGGTCCAGTGGAAGTCCTATCCTTCCCATCCAGTTTAAGCAGCTTCCCTTTGATTTCTTACAAAAGCTTATTTTGCTCTTTCATGACAATTTGAATAGTATCTAATATTACTTTGTTGTTCCTACCTACCAAACCATGTTTCCTTAAGCAATTACCAATTTACTTAATTTTCATTTTAGCCATATGAGTGTACATATTTTAATGTTAAAAATGAAGGAATTGAGGAAGGAAGAGTTTTACATTTATTTATTTGTTTTTAATGTTTCTCACATTATGGTATGCATTTATTATATTAAGCTTGGAAAAGGTATATATCTTGAAGCTCCCTTCACTCTTCTGATTTCAAGGGATTATCCCTTTATTTCTTTTTTATTTTTTTGGTTGAATTGTGTTATTTTTTTAATATATTTTATTGATTATGCTTTTACAGTTGTCCCATTTTCCCCCCTTTATTCCCCTCTGCCCCATATACCCCCTCCCCCCCACACACACACCTTTAGTTCATGTCCATGGGTTATACATTTAAATTCTTTGGCTTCTATTTTTTCTTTCTTTTTTTTTTAATTCTTTATTTTATTGATTATACTACTACAGTTGGCCCATTTTCCCCCTTCACTCCCCTCCACCCTGCCCATCCCCTCCCACCCACATTCCCCCCTTTAGTTCATGTCCATGTGTCATAAGTTCTTTAGTGTCTACATGTCCCATACTATTCTTACCCTCCACCTGTCTATTTTCTACCTACTGTCTGTGCTACTTATTCTCTATATCTTTTCCCCCTCCC
>PVIA01015238.1:0-23553 GCA_004024845.1 Tonatia bakeri
TGGCATAGGCCAGGGCTGTCAGGGAATGAAGGACAAGAATGGTTCCTATGTCCCCTGCAGGGAGAGGAAAGGAGGGAGAAAAACCTTGAGTCCAAGTGGGGATGGAGGAATGAGCACAATATGAGATGCTGGGGAACATAAAGCCCCAGATCCCCAGAGACAGTGGGGCCAGGACCCTGAATACTTGGTCTGGATGAGACAGCATGGGGAAGCAATGGGGGACCTGGGAATGGGCCAGACACAGACTTCTTTCCAGAAGGAGTGTGGGTGTTGCCAATTGGCCGCCTTTCCCGCCTTGTTCCTCTCCTGCACTGTAACTTCTCTGGGTTCATGGCCAAACAAAAAGCATAGTGGGGGCTTTCCACAGGGTATCACAAGGTCAAGCCTGCCAGAGGCTGCAGGGTCAAGGCCCTGGGCAGGCAGCTAGACCCTTGGGAATCCAGATGGCGGGAAGCAAAGGGATGCCATTTCTCATGTAAATAGCGCTAGCAGTCCTGGCTTGTGTTGTTCAGTTGGCTGGACTGTAATCTTATCAATTGAAAGGTCACGGGTTTAATTCCCAGTCAGAGAACATGCTTGGGTTTCAGGTTCAGTCCCTGTTTGGGTTGTGTACATGCCAACTACACAACCCATTTTGCAGACCCACAAACACAAACATGGTCCAAATCCATCCTTCAAAGCCACTCTCTGCTCTAAATCCTCCTCAGCCACCTCAGACCAGGACTGTTTATCCTTCCTCTAAACTCCAGCTTCTCATTTCTGCCCCACTGCTTGCCCCTTATAAGGATAGTCTGGGATTCACATGCATACCCCTGGTCTCAACAACTTGGCTGTGTGCTTTTAAAAAAACTCAAGGTCAGCAAGTGAGTCTGTCCTCTCCAGCAGCCCCATCCTTCACCTATACATCCATCCTCATCCCCAAGTGTCCCCAGTTTACTGCATGACCCTGATCCCCTGGCCCTTCTGACACAGCAGATGCAGCCTCTAAGGAAAGAGTAAGCCAGATGGACACACCCTGTCAAGGTAATGCTGGTAGGTGTTACCCCAATAATCTCTACATGGCTCTATGCTCACAACCTCCCACTGTAACCACTGCAGCAATGCTAATCTAAGGAGAACCCTAACCCTAACCAGAGAAGGATAACAATTTTGTAATTTCACCCCCTCTCCTGGTAACTGTGTCTATACCTGAACTCCAGTCCCTTCCAGACTCCCTCAGTGCCTTTCTCTGCTACCCCCACCTCCATTACATAGGTTCAGACACCTACAGCCCAGTGTGTGCCAAGACTTGCTGTTACCCTCCTGCTCTGAAAGCAGCTCTTTTCAGCCCTGGCTTTCTGCCCAGAGAGGTACCTATCCCAACAAAGCTCCCACATTTTCCCTCCCTTCCTTCAGTGCCCCTAACTTAGGTTCTTAGCCCCTGGAGCAAGTAGGGAAGCCCAAATACTTCCAGGATAAAACATCTCCCTCAAGCTGGTCCACCATTACAGGCTCAAGTTCAGAAGTAAGGACTTAGCGGTAGATACTAGCAAAAGCTTCTTGAATCAAAGAAAGGCAGTCGAGGATGGCATTAAGGGGGCTGTAGACACCATCTGACAAATAAGAGGTCTCCACTCCTATGATGGCATAGTCAGAGGAAGGAGGCAGAATGTCTTGGGATAGAGGGGGAACCTGGGATTTTAGCAAAAGAAGCAGGACAGTCCCCAACTCTTCCCTGCCATATTTTCTGTTTTCCCACATGCTGTGCCAGGCCAGAAAGCTCCTTCCCTCAGGAGGGTTGTGGGTATATCACCCAGCTTCTTCTTCCCACAGATCACTTTTATTCCCATCCAGAGTTTGGGGTGGGAGCAAGATTGGCCCAGGTGGGTATTCCTAGCCCCATCCCACCAAATGCTTCAAAGTACCTGGAGAATTTAGTAAAATTACACATCCTTTGGCTTTATTCAAAGGTTCTTTTTAAGATGGTCTGGGGTGGTGCCTCTAATTCTGTATCTTTAATAACCTCCTCACCTAGGAGGAGGAAGAAGAAGAGGAGATAACCTCCCTATTTCCCATCTGCGCAAGGGGATCCTCTTCACAGATCAAGAACGTTGGAAGCAATAAAAGCTGTCTAGGTTTACTGGCCTCAGGAACAGCACTCCTATCCTCCACATTTCACTCACCTGTCAGTCTCCAGTTAAAATTCCCCCAAAACCAAACAGGAAACTGACCACCACCCCGAATCATGCTAAAAAGAAAGAGAAGAACTTGAAATTGCATCTTTCAACTGAATAGTGCTGGACCCACAGACCTCCGTCCAACAATTGTTAATGGAATTGAGGATACAGCAGTGAAGGAAGCCCTATATAAGATTTCAGTCTGTTTTGAAACCTCAGACTCAAGAGGTCAATTTATCTCTCTCCTAATCCACTGAGATTCCAGCCACTCTCCATGTGCCTTTGGATAAAATAACACATCCTCACCTCCATCCCAACAACATTCCCCCACCTCTGATCCCCACCTCCTCTGCATCCCATCATTCCCTGCTGCACACTCCTATCATGGGAACGATCCTTCTGTCACTACCTGGTACCTGGTCCACACTGTCCTGACTGCATCCCTTCCGATCCTTGTCCTCTCCCCATCTCTCTATGGTCTCCTTATCCTCATACAAGCTGTCCTTCAGAAAGCTGAGATGAGTCTTGGGGTGAGGGGCATGCTATTGAGTTTAGCATTCTGGGAACCAGATGGTGATCATGACTCTGGGGTCCCAATCTTGCTTTAAGCATAGATTCAAAATCATGACCCAATAACCCTCACACACCATGCAAAACATAAATTCCAAATGGATAAAAGATTTAAAAAGTTAAAAAATTAAATAACAGGAATGACAGTATGCAAAATGACAAAATAGGAAGCTCAAGGGGTTGGTCCCTCCACCAAGGCAACCACTGAGCTGAAAAGAGCAACTGGAATTATCTCTTTCAGAACTATAGGCTTGAACCTGACTGGACACTTACATCTTTTGTAAGAGAGCATCATGTGTGAACTAGCTACTAACCAGCACTGTGGGAATTTGGTTGGTTTGGTTGTTCTCTAAGGGACAGGTGAAGATCTTTGCCTTGGTTTCAGCTTCCTTGGGCTGCAGCAGCTTCCAAAATGGCATATATCAAAATATTTAAAGGAACAAAATCCTTTTTGTGGGAGAAGGGAGATAAATCTTTGTCAAGCCACTGGGTGGCTGCAGATGGAAGAGGAAACTCAGAGACCACACACAGTAAAGAGTACACATTTGGAAAAGTCAAAATGGATGGATGCAACCTTTAACAAGTAAATACCTGCTACAACTTAGGAGTGAAAGAATCAGATTTCCAGAGATATCACATTATATGGCTCAGAATGTCCAGATATCAATAAAAAATTACTGTACAAAGCATACAAAGAAATAGGAAAGTATACCTATTCACAGGAAAAAAAAATACAATTTGACAGGAACAATCCCTAGGGAAGCCCACATATTGAACATACTAGATGAAGACTTTAAATTAACTGTCTTAAATATGCACGAAGAGCTAAAGGAAACCATGGGAATGAACTAAGGAAAATCTGGAAAGTTTTGTATGAACAAAATGAGATTAACAATGAAGAGATAGAAATTATCTTTAAAAGGACCCAAACAAAAAATACTGGAGCCACAAAATACAATCACTGAAACAAAAAAAATCACTGAGGGAGTTCATCAACAAATTTGAGAAGGTAGAAGAAAGGATCAGTGTTCTTGAAGATAAGCATACATTGAAATCATTGAGTCTAAGGAGCAGGAAAAAAATATAAATGAAAATGAACATAGTCAGAGAGACATGTGCTATTGCATTGAATATACATCATCATGAGTCCCACAGAAGAAAAGGGATAGAACAAGGTAGAAGAAATTTTTAAAGAAATAACGGCTAAAGACATCACAAATCTGAAGGCACAAAATATACATATTCAAGGAGTTCACAAATTTCTAGCAAGATAAACTCAAAGATATCCATACCAAAACATATTAAAGTCAAGTTGTTCAAACTCTGAATTTTGAAATTTTGAAAGCAGCAAGAAGAACTATTATTCATTATGTACATAGGATTCTCAATAAGACTAATGGCCGATTTCTTCTCAGAAACCATGGAAGCAAAAAGACAGTGGGATGAAATATTTAAAATATTGAAAGAGAAAACTGTCAACCCAAAATTGTATATCTAGACAAATGATTCTATAAGAATAGAGAAGAAATCAAGATATTTCTAGATAAACAAAACAGAGGAAGTTCATCACCAGTAGACCTTGCCTATGAGAAATGCTAAAATGAGTCCTTCAGCCTGAAATGAAATAATAACAAATAGTAACTCAAAGGCATACAAAGAAATAAAGATCTCTGGTAAAAACTATTATATAGGTAAATACAAAAGCTAGTATATTATACTTTTGGTTGTAACCTCTTTTCTTTCTATGTGATTTAAAAGGTAAATGTACCCCTGGCCAGTATGGCTCAGTTGGTTCAAGTGTCATCCCATAAACCAAAATGTTGTGGGTCCAGTTCCCAGTCAAGGCACATGCCTGGGTTGCAGGTTCCGTCCCCAGTCAGGGCACATGCAAGAGGCAACTGATCGATGTTTCTCTCTCACATTGATGTTTCTCTCTCTCTCTCCCTTCCTTCTCCCCTCTCTAAAATCAGTGGGAATGTCCTCAGGTGAGAATTTTTTTAAAAGAAAATTCATAAAATAAATACAAATCCATGTAAGTAGGCACACAATATATAAAAATGTAATCTGTGGCAATAACAATATAAAGGAGGAGGAACTAAGATGTATAGGAGCAGAGTGTTTGTAAACAATTGAAACTAGGTTGATACTATACCAATTAGATTATTATAAATTTAAGATGTTAATTGTAATCCTCAAGGTAACTACTAAGAAAATAACCTTAAAAATATGCAGAAAAGAGAGACTCAAAATGGAACACTACAAGAAATTAACTGAATACAAAGAAAGGCAGAAATGGAGGAAATGAGAAACAAGAATTATTTAAAATGTACAGAGGCCTGACCAGCATAGCTCAGTTGGTTGAGTATCATCCTGCAGAGCCAAGGGTCATCTGTTTGGTTCTTGATCAGGGTACATGTCTGTGTTGCAGGTCTGGTCCCTGGTTGGGGGTGTGTGAGAGGCAATTGATCAATGTTTCTCTCATACATTGATGTTTCTCTCCCTGTCTTTCTCCCTCCCTTACCCTGTCTCTAAAAGTGAATAAATAAAATCTTTTAAAATTAAAAAAAATAAAATGTGCAGAAAACAAATAACTAAATAACAGAAATAAATCCTTTCTGGCCTGGCACAGCTTGCAGAAAAAGCGAGTGCTTTATTTTTTTAAAGATTTTATTTATTTATTTTTAGAGAGGGAAGGAAGGGAGAAAGAGAGAGAGAGAGAAATATCAATGTGCGGTTGCTGGGGGCCGTGGCCTGCAACCAGGCATGTGCCCTGACTGGGAATCGAACCTGCGATGCTTTGGTTTGCAGCCCGCGCTCAATCCACTGAGCTATGCTAGCCAGGAAAAGCGAGTATTTTAAATAGATTCTCCTCTCCAATTAAAATACAGAGGACCCAGAGAAATACAAAAGGATGCTCAGCATCACTAGCCATCAGAGAGATGCAAATTAAAACCACAATGAGATACCACTTCACACCAGTCAGAATGGCCATCATAAACAAATCAACAAACAACAAGTGCTGAAGAGGTTGTAGAGAAAAGGGAACCCTAGTACACTGTTGATGGGAATGCAGACTGGTGCAGGCACTGTTGAGAACAGTAGGAAATTGTCTCAGAAAACTAAAAATGGAACTGCCTTTTGACCTGGCAATTTCACTGCTGGGACTATACCCTAACAATCTTGAAACACCAATTCAAAAGAATCTATGCATCCCAATGTTCACAGCAGCACAATTTACAATAGCCAAGTGCTGGAAGTAACCTAAGTGCCCATAGGTAAATGAGCAGATCAAAAAACAATGGTACATTTACACAATGGAATACTATGCAGCAGAATAAAAGAAGAAGCTCCTACCCTTTGTGACAGCTTGGATGGATCTGAAGAGCATTATGCTAAGTGAAATAAGACAGGCAGTGAAAGACAAATATCATATGATCTCACCTAAAGTGGGACCTAATCAACAAAACAAATAAGCAAGCAAAATACAACCAGAGACAATGCAATTAAGAACAACCTGAGAGTAACCAGAGGGGAGGTAGGAAGGGATAATAGGGGAAAAACAGGGAAGGACTGTCAAGGGACATGTATAAAGGACACCTGGACAAAGACAAAGGGGGATAGGATCAAGGGAGGGAGGTGGGGATGGCTGGGGTTGGGGGCTAGTGATGGGGGGAAAATGTAGACAACTGTACTTGAACAAAAATAAAATAATAATAATAATAATATTGAATGCCAACTATAATTGATGAATAAACTATTAATAAATATAAACTTGAAAAGTTTTGATGACTAAAAGGAAAGAGGAGATAATATAATTGATACCACAAAAATACAAAGGCTCATAAGAGACCAATATGAACAAGCATGTGCCAACAAATTGGATAACCTGGAAGATATGGATGAACTCCTAGAAACATATAACCTACCAGAACTAAATCATGAAGAAATAGGAAATTTGAAAAGACATACTGTAAGGATATTCAATCAGTAATCAGAAATCTCTCTGCACTGGCTGGTATGGCTCAGTGGATTGAGCACTGGTCTGTGCTGGTCAGGGCACATACCTGGGTTGCAGGCCAATTCCCCAGCTGGGGGCATGCAAGAGGCAAGCAATCGATGTTTCTCTTGCTCATCAATGTTTCTCTCCCTCTCTTTCTCCCTCCCCTCCCCTTTCTCTGAAAATAAATAAATAAATAAAATTTTTAAATCTCCCAACAGAGAAAAGCTTAGGACAGATGGCTTTGCTAGTAAATTCTATACAGCACTTAAGAAGTAATGTCAATTCTTATTCAACTCTTCCAAAAAATTGAAAAGGTAAGAACATTCCCAAACTCATTTTATGAGACCAGCATTATCCTGATACCAAACCCAGACAAGAATGCTACAAGAAAGCTATAGGCCAATATCTTCAGTGGACATAGATGCAATAATGCTTAACAAATTACTAGTAAACCAAACTCAACAGCACATTAAAAGAGTCATACACCATGCTCAAGGGAAATTTATCCTTGGGATGCAAAGGTGATTCACATGCTCAAATCAATGCATGTGAATACCACATTAACAGGATGAAAGGTAAAAATTATATGACCATCTCAATAGATGTAGAAAAAAATCTGACAAAATTCAACATCCTTTCCCAGTAAAAACTCTCAACAAATTAGGTATAGAAGGAATGTACCTCAATATAATAAAGGCCATATACGAGAAGCCTTCAGCCAACATCATACTCAACAGCAAAAAGTTGAAAGCTTTTCCTATTAGAATAGGAAAAAAAACAGGGTGCCTACTATCATCACTTCTATTCAACTTAGTACTGGAAGTCCTAGCCAGAGCAATTAGGCAGAAAAAAAAAATAAAAGGATCCAGATCAAAAAAGAAGAAGTCAAATTGTCTCTCTTTATAGATTCCATGATCTTAAATACAGAAAATTCCAAAATCTCCAACAAAAACCTGTTAAAATTAATAAACAAATTCAGTAAACTTGCAGTATACAAAACAAACATACAAAAATCAGTTGTATTTTTATATACTAACAATAAACTATCTGAAGAGAAATAAAAAATGATCCCATTTACAAGAGCATCAAAAACAATAAAATAGGAATAAATGTAACTAAGGTAAAAGACCTATACACTGAAACCATGAAACATGGATGACAGAAGTTGAACAAGACACAAATAAATGGAAAGATATCCCATGTTCTTAGATTAAAATATAAATAGTGCTAAAACATCCCTACTACCCAAGGTGATCTATAGATTCAGTATAATCCCTAACACAATTCCAATGACATTTTTTTCACAGAAATAGATAAAACAATCCCAAAATTCATACAGAACCACAAAGACCCAAATAGCCAAAACAATCATGAGAAAGAAAAACAAAACTGGAGTTACAATATTCTTGATTTCAAACTATATTACAAAGCTATTGAAATCAAAATGGTATATATACTGGCATGAAGACTGGCACATAAACCAATGGAACAGAACAGAAAATCCAGGAATAATGCAAACGCATGCATATATGGCCAACTAATCTTTGACAAGGCACCAAGAATACAATGTAGGGAAAGGACAGTCTCTTCAATAAGTGGTGTTGGTGAAACTGGATAGCTACATGTGCAAGAATGAAACTGAACCCCTATCTTATATCACATGTAAAAAAATAACTCAAAATGGATTAAAGACTTAAATGTAAGACCTGAAACTGTAAAATTCCTAGAAGAAAACACTAGAGAAAAACTCCTTGACATTGGTCTTGGCAATAATTTCTTTTTAATATGACACCAAAAGCAAAGGTAACAAAAGCAAACTAAACAACTTGAACTGCATCAAACTAAAGAGCTTCTGCACAGCAAGGGAAACCATCAACAAAATGAAAAGACAACCCAGGAAAGGGAAGAAAATATTTACAAATTGTATACCTTATAGGGGGTTAATACCTAAAAAAAAATTAAAAACACATACAACAGCAAAAAAAAAAAGGCAAAAAAAATCTGATTAAAAAAAGGGGAAAGGTCAACCCTACAACCAGCAGTGACAGTACAACCAATGGACTAGCAAAAGCAACAACAATCAAAGAAGTCCTAGCCAGATAGAAAGAGAAAACCAGTCAGAAGCCATCCGAAGCCAAGAGATAAAGCTTTATGCCCAGATTCCCCCTATAGAGAAGATGGATGCATCCTTGTCCATGCCAGCTAATTGCCAGAAGCTTTCACTGTTTGCAAATTGCATTGAAAAAATTGCCAACCTGAATGGTTTAAGTGATCCACAATAATAGATGGTTCATGGATTTTCTTGTTATTGGAATAAACATTCCAATAGACACTACATAATCCCAGAAGCCGGAACATGCTTTAACCACAGTAATTCTCAGATGACAGAGAAAATATATAAATCACCTGTTTTAAGTTTGATTATCCAAAGAAAATTACAGATATATGAGACCTGAACATTTTAAAAATACTATAAAGCTCTTATGGAGTTAGAATTGAGATATCAAATAGAGAGTCAGATTTTTTATAATTAAGAAAATAGGCAAAGGACCTGAATAAGCAGTTTTCCAAAGAAGACACACAAATGGCCAACAGACATATAAAAAGATGCTCAACATGACTAATCATCAGGGAAATGCAAATCAAAACCATAATGAGATATCAGTTTCACACCTCTTAGGGTGACTGTTACCGAAAAGTCAAGAGATAACAAATGTCGTGGAGGGTGTGGAGAAAAGGAAACCCTTGTATATTGTTGGTGAGAATGGAAACTGATAAGCCATTATGGAGAACAGGATGGAATGTTCTCAACAAGTTAAACATAGAAATACCATATGGTCCAGCAGTCCCAACATCTAGGTATATGAGTATATCCAAAGGAAATAAAAAATCACTACCTTGAAGTGATACCTTTACTTCCTGGTCATTGTACCATTACTCACAATAGCTAACATACGGAAACAAACTAAGTGTCTATCAACAAATGAATAGATTAAAAATGTAATATATACACAATGGGATGTTACTCGACCTTTAAAAAGAAGGAAATTCTTTTTTAAATATACTTTATTGATTATGCTATTACAGTTATCCCATTTTCACCCTTTTATTCCCCTCTAACCTGCACACCCCCTCCCACCCGCATTCCCCACCTCCCTTACTTCAATGTTCATGAGTCGTACATATAAGTTCTTTGGTTTCTACATTTCCTATACTATTCTTAACCTCCCCCTGTCTATTTTCTACCTACAATTTTTGCTTCTTATTCTCTGTACCTTTTCCCCAGTTCATCCCTCCCCTTCCCCACTGATAACCCTCCATATGATCTCCATTTCTGTGATTCTGTTCCTGTTCTAGTTTGCTTAGTTCATTTTTGTTTTTGTTTTTGTTTTTTAGGTTCAGTTCTTGATAGTTGTGAGTTTGTTATCATTTTACTGTTCATATTTTTTATTTTCTTTTTCTTAGATAAATCCCTTTAGCATTTCATAAAATAAGGGCTGGGTGATGATGAACTCCTTTAACCAGACCTTATCTGGGAAGTACTTTATCTGCCCTTCCATTCTAAATGATAGCTTTGCTGCGTAGAGAAATCTTGGGTGTAGGTCCTTGCCTTTCATGACTTGGAATACTTCTTTACAGTCCCTTCTTGCCTGCAAGTTTTCTTCTGAGAAATCAGCTGATAGTCTTATGGGAACTTTTTGGTAGGTAACTGTCCCCTTTTCTCTTGTTGCTTTTAAGATTCTCTCCTTATCTTTAATCTTGGGTAATGTAATTATGATGTGCCTAGGTGTGTGATTCCTTGGGTCCAACTTCTTGGAGACTCTCTGAGCTTCCTGGACTTCCTGGAAGTCTATTTCCTTTGCCAGATTGGGGAAGTTCTCCTTCTTTTTTTTTTTTTTCAAATAAGTTTTCCACTTGTTGCTCTTCCTCTTCTCCTTCTGGCATCTCTATGATTCAGATGTTGGAATGTTTAAGGTTGTCCTGGAGGTTCCTAAGCCTCTCCTCATTTTTTTTTTTTTAATTCTTGTTTCTTCATTCTTTTCTGGTCAAATGTTTATTTCTTCCTTCTGGTCCAAACTATTGATTTGAGTCTGGGTTTCTTTTCCTTCGCTGTTTGTTCCCTGTGCATTTTCCTTTATTTCACTTTTCAGAGTCTTCACTTTTTCCTCTATTTTGCAACCATATTCAACCAATTCTGTGAGCATCCTAATTACCAGTGTTTTTGAACTCTGCATCTGATAGCTTGGCTATCTCTTCATCACTTAGTTGTATTTTTTCTGGAGCTTTGATCTGTCCTTTCATTTGGGCCTTTTTTTTTTTTTTTTTTTTTTTTTTTTTTTTTTTTTTTTTTTTTTTTTTTTTTTTTTTTTTTTTGGTCTCAGCACACCTGTTACATATAAGGGACAGAGCCTGATCTTCACCAGGGCAGGGCAACCCACTTCACTGTGTTGTGGTACTGTATGTGGGGGAGGGGTCCAAGAGAAAACCACTTGCTTGGCCAGCTTTCAGTCACTTCCTCTGCTACCCACAAGCAAATTGGGCCCTTCTGGTGCTGATTCCTAGGTGGGTGGGTTTGTGTACATTCTAGGACCCTGTGGGTCTCTCCCATAAACTCTCCTGTGAGACTTGGAGTTTCTCCCGCTGCCTCAACCTCCACAGGCCTTTACAGTCAGAGATTTTGAGGCTTTATTTCCCTGCACTGGAACCCTGGGTTGTGCAGTCTGTCTTGCTCCCCACTTGTTCCTCCCAGTTTATCCACACACAGATATGGGATCACCTGCTATGCCAACCGCCGCCTCACCCAGTCCACCAGCCACCACCTTGCTGCGAGTCCTCTCTGCCCCAGCTGCCCATCTCCACCCCTCCTACCAGTCTGGATGAATGTTTCTTCTTCAGCTCCTTGGTTGTTGGACCTCCATACAATTCGATTTTCTGTCAGTTCTGGTTGTTTTTTGTTTTCAAATTTGTTTTTGTCCTTCTTTTGGTTGTGTGGAGGCACAGTATATCTACCTCAGCCTCCATCTTGGCCAGAAGTAAAAAAGAAAAGAAGGAAATTCTGTCATTTGCAACAATATGTATAAAACTGGAAAGCATTATGCTAAGTAAAATAAGCCAGATAGAGAAACACAAACACTGTATGGTATCACTTATATGTGGATTGTTTTTTAAGTCAAACACATAGAAACAGTAAAATGGTGGTTGCCAGGGGCTGTAAGGTGGGGAAAATGGGGAGATGTTGGACAAAGCATACAAGTTCTTAGTATGCTTTGACTTCTGAGGACTGAATGTACAGCACAGTGACTATAGTTAATAATACTGTATTGTATACCTGAAATTTACTAAAAAAGTAGATCATAAGCATTCTCACTGCACACACATGCACACTCACACAAAAGAAAAAGGTAACTATGTGAAGTAATAGGGGAGTTAGTTATCTTGATTGTGGTAATTATTTCACAATGTACACTTAAATTATATACAATTTTATTCATCAATTATACCTCAATAAAGCTGGGGGAAAAACAGAGGAAATCTTCATGGCCTTGGATTTGGCAATGGTTTCTTAAATATGCCACTTAATCCACAGGCAACAAAAGAAAAAAACAGATAAACTGGATTTCAAAATGTTTAAATTTTGAGCAGCAACAGACCCTATCTAAAAAGTGAATAAACAAAACATAGAATGAGAGGAAGTGCAGAGAAAAGGAAATCTCAGTGTCCCTGCACTAAAATGTGGATACTGCCTGTCAACCATCCAGAACACAGACTTAATGGTGCTTCAGAATGGCAAAATCAGAGAATACGAACAGCTGCTTGCGCGCTCAGTGTCAAAGACCTATGAACTCAGGACTGGATAGTTCTGCCAAATCCAAACGGAAAAGGATGATCCCTATCTTTTGATAGGGGGAGTGAAAATATCCGCCTGCATAAATAAGCAGCTGACCAGTCCCAGCCCACACACTCCAGGACCCCCAATTTGCAGCCGTCCACCTTACCCATAGCTCTGGCCTCATACTCACCCTCTATAATAGCAATGGCTCGGTCACTGGCTCTAAGCATCTTTGTCCTGATCCTGGCCTTCTGCATCCCCTGGACCCAAGGTATCAAGGAGGAGCCTGCCTAGGATGGGGAAAGGCGCTGGAGAGGTCTGGTTGAGAGCCTATAAGTAGCCCCTGACTCCCTGTGAACCCCACCCTGCAGGCAGTAATGGAGGGGCACAGGACTGTTGCCTCAAGTACAGCACAAGGAAGATTCCTGCTCAGCTCGTCCGCAGCTACCGGAAGCAGGAGCCAAGCTTGGACTGCCCCATCCCAGCTATTCTGTGAGTGAGTGCAAGGGGATGGGTGCAGCTCAGTGGATTGGGCATGGTGGGCAAGACTAGGACATGCTTGTTAATGCCCATTCCCAGGTTCTCACCTCGGAAGCGCTCTCAGCCAGACCTATGTGCAGACCCTAAGGAGGTCTGGGTGCAGCAGCTGATGCAGCGTCTGGATGCACCACCAGCCCCACAAAAGTCAGTCCAGCGCTGTAAGAAGGATAAGAAGGACAAGTCTAACAAGAAGAAAAAGGGCTGTAAGAGGTGAGAAAACTGAAGGGATAGGGGAGGGAAGTAAAGAAGAGCCTCTATCAGTCCCTCAAACCCCTCTTCTCCCCTCCCAGGACTGAACAGATGCAGACCCCAAAAAAGCCATAGCCCTGTGACCAGCCTGGAGCCCAGGAGGCCCTCATCAGCCTCGCCAGAGTTTGGAGCCCCAATCCAAGGGGAAAGAAGCAGTCTAGGAGAGAGAGTGGACTCAGGAGCCCCAGAGCAGTCCCTCTACCCCCCCACCCCATACTCGCCTTGCCTTACCACTTCTCTTGCTTCATTCAGCCTTCTGTATTTGCAGTCGCACCCGCATTGCTGAGTTGCCCACACCAGGCCAGGCCCAGAGAGGCAGAGGAGGGAATATGAGAGGAGGCAGCAGGACTGTCGCTTCTGAGGAAAGTTACCCAGGACCCTGGACCTGACCCTGTTCCCTGCAGCACCCCACCTCTTCCTTATAAATATGATTTATACATAACTGAATAAAAAGCTGTTCTGGCCTCCTACCCAAGTATCTGTTCTTGTGTTTTTGTGTCCATGGGGAAGCCATTACCACTAAGGGGTCAAGAGCTAAAGCTGGCAAATTCTATGTTCTTACCTACCCCAAGAATTTCCTCCCATCCCAAGTGCCCAGACCTATGGATAGTAGAAGGGAAGTTGATATGTAGGCTGGAAACTTGGCTGCTCCTGGTCTCTCAGAAATTTCTGCCAATAAAGAGATGGTGGACCCAGGGCACACACACCACCCCCACAATGGCTCTGTGGGCCTCTGAGACCCTGAAGAGATCCCTTCCCTAACTATGTGCAGCATTCTCTCACTCCCAGCTGTACCAGAGACTGCCTCCCCGTTTCGTTGGGGCCCACAGAATGCAAAACTCCAAGTACCTTTTTGGGAAGGTCCCCAGAAAGGAGGCTGGACCCTGGGCCTACCTGTAACACAGGAAAACACAAGCCTACTGAAACCTACCCTATGCAGAGTTCTAGCCCTGGGAGCCCTTCAGAGCCTACATTCCCTCCCCAAGCCCCACAAAACCCAAGAGGACTTCCTTCTGTCCCAATCAACAAAGTGGGGTCCCTGTCCTCTCCTTTGTTTATTGTAGCTGTGTGCTCTCCATTCCTATCTGGGCTTCTCGACTTCCTCAGCTTCCTTCCAGTTAGGAAGGTGTCTTCCCCTTCCCTCCTTTTCTCCTCTTTCCCCTGCCTGGGGCCCAGGGTACTTAAATCTCCTGACATCAAAGACTAAGTCTCCTGTGGCAGGTATTTGGAACCCCAGAACTCAGTAAATCAAGTTCCTCTCCTCTCCTCTCCAAGAAGATGTCTGCCTGGCTCTCTTCCTCCTTTCCTCCCCAGAGAAGAGATTCCCCTATTCCCGCTTCACCCTCAGGCAGGGAGAGGGAGAACCATCAGATGGGGCCAGGCCCTGTGGGAAAGAAGGGAACAGGCCCTGAGATGGGGGCCAGAAGCTGGAGGTGGCTGCCCCACCACCTTTTCCTTCCCCAGGAGAGTGAGCATGCCACAGCACTCACCGCTCATGAAGTCTTTAAAGTGTTTGTTGTCTGCTCCTCCTGAGGCTGGTGAAGACAAGGGTTCCTCCACACTTATCCTCGTGTGGCAGGTGTGATCTTAGTCTACAAACATAGATGGACGAGAATTTTAAAATTTTCTTTCAATGAACTTGATTCCTGCTCCAAACCCCTGCACCAGAGTGCTGATGAGAAATTCAACATCAGGCACTCCTGGGATCCCATCTGCCAAGGGTTATGCAAATGTCACAGAAACGCCAAGGCATAAGGGAGCCTTCTCACATGCCCCCTACCCATCCTATCACTGGACATCAATCTCACCAGTAAATGCCATGGCCCCTGTGATTCCAGTGGGTAAAACTCTCCAGGTCCCAGACTCTCAAACACTTAGCTCTTCTTTTTTTCCTGAGACATGAAAATTCAGTTATGAAAACCTCTGGGCTCAGAACTGGTTTCCCCAGATACACCCCGGAGACGTCTACTCAGGCCCTGCAGTTTGCTTCATCACAGCCAAGGGACTAGAGCCCATTGCCCATGCTGACTGGACCTACATACCAATTCCCTCCACTGTCTTAAAAATCTCTCTCCAAAACCCTCCTTGTCCCCAGCCCCTTCAGGAAGTAACCTCTTTCCAGATTTGCTTTCAACTTTTAAGAAGGCAGAAGGGCCTTCGACATCAGGTGCCTGTACTGTCTGTCAGCCCTGTCAAAACCCCTGCTTGCTCTAAATCAGGGTGTTCAGCCTTTTGGCATCTCTGGGCCACACTGGGATAAGAGTTGTCTTGACCCACACATTAACACTAACAAACACATGCTAACAAAAACAAACACTAACAAAAACAATAACATCTCGTAACGTTTTAAGTTAATTTATAATTTTGTGTTGGGCTGCATTCATAGCTATCCTGGGCCACATGCGACCTGTGGGCTGCGGGTTTGCAAACCCTTGCTCTAAATAGAAAAGAAAAAGATAAGCAGAACAAACAAAACTTGTATTTCACTAAATTATCCTGCTACACTTGCATGTCTGGTATTTGCCTCAAGCCCTGACCTGGGTAGGCATGAAGTATGTTATTTTCTCCATCAGAGAATAAATAGTCCCTCTCCTTCTCTGCCTTCATCTTTGACAATGTTGTCCTGTTCTTACTTTCTTCTTTCTGTGAGATGCGTGATTTTTTAAAAATCAAATAATACATACTCATAGTTTAAAAATACCAAAAGGTTTATCTTGCTCTGGCTGGTGTGGCTTAGTGGATTGAGTGCCAGCCTGTGAACCAAAGGGTCGCCGGTTTGATTCCCAGTCAGGGCACATGCCTGGGTTACAGGCCAGGTCATGTTCCCAGTAGGGGGTGCACAAGAGACAACCACACATTGATGTTTCTCTCCCTCTTTTTCTCCCTCCTTTCCCCTCTGTCTAAAATAAATAAATGAAACCTTTTTTTTTAAAGTCGTATTCTGAATAGTATCCATTTACTGCAACTTTTAACACTTAAGCTACTTCTTCGAGGCGCTAGTGCCATATTTCTAAATGTTTTGTTCATACTTCTGTTTCTCTTTTTTAAACTTTTTAATTTATTGACTGTAGAGAGAGAGAGAGAAACATCGATTTGTTGCTCTACTTTTTTATGCATTCCTTGGTTGATCCTTGTAAGTGCCCTGATCAGAAAACCCGCAACCTTAGCATATGTGGAGACACTCCAGCCAACTAAGCTACCAGACAGGGCTTATACCTCTGTTTCTTGATTTATCTACTTTAAACATTACTAATCTACTGCATAGCATTAAAAAAAAAATGGAGACTTAGCTCTTTTACCAACTCTCCTTTCCTGTCACTCTGTCCTCAATATAGTTATACCACTGTGTTTGGGTCGTGATCAGAACTCACATTATCATGACCGTGCAAATGTTGTTCACTGCAGAACAATGTAGTGTACTACACTTACTTTCCTTTGCCACTCAGCTTTTTATTTTTCTGAAAAGTTGTAACTGTTCTTCCTTTTTTTAAAAAATAAAAACTCTATCTACCATTATCAAAGCCTCAATATTTTTCAAATGCTTTATTATATTAGGGTTAAAGGCTCAATGTTTAAAATATATGCAATAAAAGAAAGTATAGGTGTGTTTATAGCCTTTGAGGTAGGAAAGAACTTCTTAAACAAGACAAAACCATGAAACATAAAGCATAAGGGAAAAGATCAACACCATTAAATTCAAAGACAAGTAGGGGTTCAGGGTAAATACGGCAAATTAAACACATGCATTTATATTCACTTCTCCCTGGTCCCCGATTAAAATTACAGCAATGGTTCTGATGTGTGTGTGTGTGTATAGACATAAAACCCACAAGGACCTAAATGCAAAACAAGATAAAGCTAACTTTCCAGAAGACTCTGCTTACACAAGTAAATATTTAAGTAAAAATAGGTAGAAAGGAAAGCAAAAAACAAAATTATAAACTTGGAAGACTTCCAATGTCTTTTCACTGTACGCAGTGAAAACATTTTACTATATACCAAGACAGTAGTGTTCAACAGGAATACAATGAATGGCTTCTGCTAGAAATATAAAGACAAAAAAAGAAAAAATTCTAAGGATTAACCATTCCCCAAATTTACAAAATCTTCATTCCCCAAACGTGAAAACTCATTGTAATCCCTGAATCCTGAGTTTTCCTTTAACACTGAAGCATTTCATTGCTTTAAAACTAAGTCATCACTATCTTCTAAAAATAAGTTACCCTGAGGGCTATCCACATACCTTTAGTCTTTTAGTCTTTAAATGATTTTGCCAGTATCTCTTCCATGAAATAACACACATACTTATGAAATGGTGGGCCAGCTTCTTACCAGTATGCTCCAGAATCTGAAGACTCCTGCTTCCCCTGGCTCACTCCTTCCTCATGAATCCTTTAAAGTTTAAAGGCCTCTTTGAGATAAATGTAAAGAATGACTCAGGCTAAGATCTCTCGGAATTACAGATCATAGAAACATCTTAACCTGAGTCCTACGAACCTGAAACTAATTCTAAAGTAAGCAACCAGATTCCTAACACTTCACCCACCCCACCGTCTATGATATTTGTGCCACACTTTGGCTAGCCACTATTTCATTCTTTACTCATCAATCCAGCCCTTTAGAGTGACATGATCACCAAGGATAGTTAGGTGTCTTCCTTTAAAAAAGTAAAAATGGATACAGTATGGAACTTCCAGAACAACACCACTGACACACTCAGCATCTCTGCCTTGTTTTATGGCACAGGAAGGTCAGAGGGGTACAGTCTACACTTGTTATTTATGAAAGTGAGGCAGGAGATAGGAAGGAGGAAACTGCAGAGGTGCCCCAGGGCTAAGTAAGATAAAGGATGTCCACACAGGACAGAGACCCTCCCTGTTCTAAGACCGGTGTTCCTGCTTTCTGGAAAGGCACTGAATCATGGTGACTCATGAATGCCTCTGCGCAGAAGATGCCACATGACCCCTGCTTCATTATAATAGCGTTATAATAAATTAACATTGTGCGACCCCCTTCTCAGATGGCCAATCAAGGAAAATCATGGGACACCACATGTGCAGTAGCTTTAAAGTAATGTAACTACTTGTACATGCACAATGAAAGCCTGCCAAACTAGCCAGGAAATATTCACCCTATAAGGATAGAATCCCTCCAGCCCCAGAGGTCGATCTCTCTGCTCGGAGTTGGCCTGCTCCCATGTTCTGTGGAGTGTACTATCCTTAATAAATCTGCTCTCCCTTTCTGCTATAAACTCTGTGTGTTCCGCTCAATTCTTTGTCCATGATCACCAAGAACCTACTTACCTGTGCCCACTTTGACAAAAGCTCAAATTAATTTGTTTCCTAGCTTTAATTGTGTGCCTATGAAACATATCCTCAGCTTGAGCTAACCTCTTTTGTGAAGCTCTTTTTCTTTCCCAAACATCCAGGTGTTGTTTCTCCTTGTATTTTGGGACAAAGGGATGCTGTTTTGTTAAAAAAAAAAAAAATCAATGCTTCTGTCCCTTAGCCTCAATCTTGACCAATGAATTACCATTTTTGTGGATGCTGAAATTGCCCACATTCTTCTTCTGACGCCTATATTTGCAATCCTTCTAGTACTGTCTGCCCTAGAATTCCCCTACACAGACTATGTTATCTATGTCAAGAACCTGAAAACTTCATTTTCTTCAAGACACTCATTTCTCAGATGGTGGCACACCAAAACACCTGCGGGAAACCCTGCTGCCATGTTCTTGAAGACTTTTGCTTTAGAGCCATGGGTTGTGCTAATAATAAATTTCAATCCAATATTAAGAGAATAACCGAACTCCTTTTCTGAGCACCTGAACAGCCAGCGCCACGTTCGGTTCAGAATACCCACCACCCCACCCCCACTGTGCCACACAGTGGAACATGCTCCACTTGGCTGAAATCCTCATTGCCCTGCTCTGCCACCAGGAGGCAGCATCGTCTCTTCCGTCTTCTGTGGGCTAAAGGCAAACAGCACGCTTGTGGGTTGAATTTTCTATTAAGTTCTTCATCTTTCTGGGATCAATTTCTTGTTTGTTTATGTTTGTCTCCATTTTATTTTTTTATATTTTTGTAGGATTTTATTTTTATTTTGTCCTCAAATGTGCCCCATGCTAGACCACAGGTCTAGTATTTTCCTGTGTCCATTGATGAGCAGGACAAACTCGTTTTCTGCCTCTGTCCACTTTATCCTTCTGTGCCAAGCATCGCACCCAAGCACAGTCAGGCTCTCAATAAACCTCAGTTGAATAAAGAAACCTTTTATTAGAGTTAACACTGTACTTAAGTATTTTTAGGCAACAATTGGGTGCGAGTTATTTATGCTGGGAAGGAAGTGCCGGAGGTGATGTGAACTTCCTTTAGTCTTTAAGGCAAACATTAGTGCATATCTCCAATGTTGAGTGCCCTGGGCTCGGGGTAACTCGGCAATACTGAGGATAGGGAGGTAAATATTCGCGCCACCCCACGAAGCTCTGCTCACCAAGTTCAGAGGCCTAAGTGGCAGGGATTTGGCTGCAGGGCAGCTGAGCTAAGTCTGAGGAAAACAGCCACGGCGCGGGGGTGCGGTCTCAGGCACAGGCCGAGTCTCCACTCCGCACATTGGGCTGGACCCTCGGCCTTGGTGCCCGAAGAGGGGAGACCGGGGACTTCGGGCCAATGTCCTTCCCAGCCTCTGTGAGTAGCCCGCAGGGTCAGGGACATACCTGGTTCCTGCAGGAGCAAGCCACCTACCCCGCCCACAGAGCGTCCACTTCCCCCCACACACCTCTGAGTCTGAGCCGCGAGAACCCTTCTTCAGAGCCTCCCTTCATAGGCTGGAGCGCCCTCTGCAGGCCTAGGTTTCCTTCCATGTCTTTATAACGATGAGGAAAAAAGAAATCAGCTCCTGCTGGGCGACTGTCTGTGTGGAATTTGCACGTTCTCCCCAAGTCTGCGTGGGTTTTCTCAGGGTAATAGGGTTTCTACTTCCTATATCCCAACGACAAGCAGGTGAGGAGAATTGGCTTCTCTAACTTGCCCCAGTCTCGGTGCATATAGTTGTGAGTGCACCCTGTCCAGGATGGGTTCCCCCCCTTGCACCCTGAGCTGCTAGAGAGGCTGCGGGCCGCTGCCACTCTGAACTGGAATAAACAGGTTGGAAAATCATTATCTCACTTGTTTTTATTATCCTTTCTTAAATATACATAGAGCTCACATTTATTTCAGTGTTTAATATTAGAAGTGTTCGGGGGTCTTTGTTTAGAAGTTTGGTGGTGTTTTGTGACTAGAATATGCCCTGGGAACTTAACTCTTGTTTAATCTCAATTAGCCTATAGTAAAAATTGGTTTTGTTATACATTGTTCCACTTAGATCAGTTTCCAAGAACCTATGGACAATGTTAAGTGAAGACTTACGTATGTGTCACACACATGCACACATGCACAGACACACACAGCAGTGATGGGCACACGTCAGGCACAACCCCATGGACACAACTCAGGATGCAGACACAGGACACACATACTGGGCATCTAGTCTAGGTCCTCTCCCCACAGTCATTCACTTCCCTGGACTCCCAGCACCACCACGAACTGGGTTGATTTCTAGGCCCAGCAGCTCCCTCTCCTTCCCCAGTGGCTAAAGTGCCCTCCCTCCACAAGATCTCCAGGGCACTTGAAGTTAGGCTGGCTCCTGAAGGAGGATGGTAAGAGATTTGTTCAGGGCTCATACTGAACCAGGACCACCACAGAGGCCGCTTGGCTGGTAAGAAGGTAAACTAGGTGACATATGTAGCACACTGAGGGCTTTGTATATGTGGCCAGAGACTCTTTCAAACCTACCTTCTTGGTCTCCAACCCTCCCACCACCATTGTACTGTTTAAACCAATGGCTAGGGAGTGGGTGCCTTAAACCACCCACCCATGAGACCTGTGTCACTTCTCTTTTTGCCATGGGAGTGGGTACCATCAAAACACTCTGGTGGGTGGACTTCTAGCCAAAATGGCATTATAGGTAAACAACTCGCCCCCTCCTGCAACCATATCAGAATTAAACTAAATTATAGAAAAACCATCACTCAGAACAGGCAGAAACTGAGTTGAATGGAAGTCTGAAAACTACAGAATTAAAGAAACCACATCAATCCAAATTGGTAGGAGGGAAGGAAGCTCAGAACAGGCTGGTTCCACATACAGACGCGGTAGACAAAAATTTCGGAGGGATACTTCAGGAGCGAGGAATCACAGCCCCAACAGCAGGCCCCCCAGCTCAGAGTACCAGTGGCAGGAAGATAAGTCACCATAACTTCTGGCTGCCAAAACCAGCAGGGATTGAATCTGTGGAAGAAACTGCTGTTGTCTTAAACAATTCTTCTTAAAGAACTCGCACATGAACTCACTCAGACTCCCTCTGAGCTCCAGCACTGGGAAGCAGCTTGAAAGGCACCAATGGCATACAGGGGGGAACTGAAGTGTCTGGCATCAAAGCAAGAGCTGAGAGACAGCTTTCTCCCAGACAGAAAGGCAGGCAAAGCCACGGAGCTGGCAGGCAGGTGCCATATCTGAGGCTCCATTAACCTGACCAATGCTGCTTGCCCCACCCTGGAAATCCACTGAGGCTCTGTCCCACCCAACTTCCAGCTGTTAACAGTAGCTTTTCCCTATGAACGGTTGGTCTTGGCTCATGCTTTACAACTTCCTAAATCCTCACGAACTAGCAAAAGCTGGCCTCAGTGAACCCCAACCCCAGTACTTCTTGCTAAGTGACCCCAGGCCCAGCACTAGCAGCAGCCAGCTTAGATCTACAGCTTGGCTCTGCCTGGGAATCTCCAAGCCCAGCACAGGTAGCAGCCATCTCAGATTGCTCTGTAGCTCAAGTAGGGTGGCCCTGGGGCAAAGTACAGGTGAGGGCTGTTAAAGGGACTTGTTTAAGAAAAGAAGGTCAAAACTATGAGCAATCAAAATGGCAATAAATAAACAAAACAAACAGAGAGAACAGAGACAGAATCATGGATAGGAGAGGGTTTTGATGGTTGCCAGATGACGGGGCATGTAAGGGAATGGGTGAAGAGGTGAGGGAATTAAGAAGTATAAATAGGTAGTTACAGAATAGCTATGGGGATGCAAACTACAGGAAATGAAATAGCCAAAGAATTTATACACATGACCCATGGACATGAATGATGGTGTGGGGATTGCCAGAGGGAGTGGGAGGTGAGGGTGGAAAGGGGCAAAAGGGGAAAAATTGGGCCAACTGTAATAGCATAATCAATAAAATATAATAATTTTTTTAATTTTTTATTTTATTGCTTATGCTATTACAGTTGGCCCATTTTCCCCCTTCACTCCCCACCACCCTGCCCATCCCCCCCCACCCACATTCCCCCCTTTAGTTCATGTCCATGTGTCTTAAATTCTTTAGTGTCTACATGTCCCATACTATTCTTACCTTCCCCCTGTCTATTTTCTACCTACTGTCTATGCTACTTATTCTCTATATCTTTTCCCCCTCCCTCCTCCTCCTACTTCCCTGTTGCTAACCCTCCATTTGATGACTTTTTTTATACTGTTCATATTTTTAATCTTCTTTTTCTTAGGTAAGTCCCTTTAACATTTCATATAGTAAGGTCTTGGTGATGATGAACTCTTTTAACTTGGTCTTGTCTGAGAAGCACTTTATCTGCCCTTCCATTCTAAATGAAAGCTTTGCTGGATAGAGCAATCTTGGATATAGGTGCTTGCTTTTCAAGACTTGGAATACTTCTTTCCAGCCCCTTCTTGCCTGCAAGGTTTCTTTTGAGAAATCAGCTGACAGTCTGATGGGAACTCCTTTGTAGGTTACTGTCTCCTTGTCTCTTGCTGCTTCTAGAATTCTCTCCTTCATTTTTACCGTAGCTAATGTAATTATGATGTGCCTTGGTGTGTTCCTCCTTGGGTCCAACCTCTTTGGGACTCTCTGAGCTTCCTGGACTTCCTGAAAGTCTATTTCCCTTGCCAGATTGGGGAAGTTTTCCTTTAACATGTGTTTAAATAAGTTCTCAATTTGTTGCTCTTCCTCTTCCCCTTCTGGTACCCCTATAATTCGGATGTTGGAACGTTTAAAGGTGTCCTGGAGGTCCCTAAGCCTCTCCTCAGTTTTTT
Source organism: Tonatia bakeri (assembly GCA_004024845.1). Classification (NCBI taxonomy): domain Eukaryota; kingdom Metazoa; phylum Chordata; class Mammalia; order Chiroptera; family Phyllostomidae; genus Tonatia; species Tonatia bakeri. The sequence continues at coordinate 23,476 of PVIA01015238.1, forward strand.
GAATTCTTGTTTCTTCATTCTTTTCTGTTTGGTTGTTCCTTTCTTCCTTCTGGTCCACTCCATTGATTTGAGTCCCAG
>PVIA01015239.1:0-23535 GCA_004024845.1 Tonatia bakeri
AATAAGTAGCATAGATGGTAGGTAGAAAATAGACAGGGAGAGGGCAAGAATAGTATGGGAAATGTAGAAGCTAAAGAACTTATGACACATGGACATGAACTAAAGTGGGGGAATGTGGGTGGGAGAGGTGTGCAAGGTAGAGGGAAATGAAGAGGGGGAAATGGGACAACTGTAATAGCATAATCAATATATATATTTAAAAAAAAAGAGGAAGAAGGACTGGTGTAACCAAGACAAGTTGTAACCCCACCTATGCCCAAGATCTTAGAGTTATCCTCAGGGAAAAATGGCTACAAACAAATGCTGTAAGTCATTTTGAAGTCCTAAAAGCTTATGATGCCTTTATTTTTCCATAGTAAATGTGCATTTCTCATTTTCTTGATATTTTGACCCTTTTATCTTTCCAATGGTTATCTGATTGTGTTGGGATCAGAGAAACCCTGGAAAGTGCTTTGGCTCCTCTAGACTACAGTAAATGGCATCATCCAAGAGACCATGTGTAGTGTGTGGCAGAATGAATTTCTCACCACGTGTCAGTTGAAAGGGTCACAATCATCATATCAGAAAGCAAATCTGACTATTTATATAGAGATGAGACGGTTGAGAGGTTGGGATTTGCTAAATGTCCCCTCTAACGCTAGCCATCAATCTCCATGATGGCAACTAGAGGCTTAGTCTAAACCTGAGTGATAATATACCCACCAGCTTCAAGAAGAGAGCCACAGAGAGTAAACTAAAAAGTGAATCAAGTATCACCTTCACTTGCCTTTCTTGTAATAATGAGAAAATGTATTGGGGAACATAAAAGAGATACTTTAAACAAATTAACTTATACCAATAAAATTTCTGAAAATAATTATTATTTATTATCTCTATTCTAGAGAACCCACATTATCACATTCTAACACAGATTACCTGGTATTGCATTCCATGAGAATCTTCTACTTTAATGATGAAAATACTATTTTATCATTAACTTTATTCTGGTTCCTCCCAACCCTTATTTAATTCCTATTGGCCAAAGTCCATCCAAGCTGGATGTGCTAATACAAGTACCAAAGCCCTGGTAACCTCCATTCTTTAAGAAAGCACTCATTAAAACATAAAAAAAATAAAAAGTTTGCAAACTCCATGCTTCTGAGGCAGCTCTAGCTCTGCAGAGAGGCAGAGCCCCCCTGGCATTTGGTTTCAGGGATGCAGAGCTAATGTTCACGCAGATCACTAACTGCAAGACTAAAGCTTTTCACAAATGCAACAATCTGTTGTCTCCCTATAGGTTTTTTCTACAGATCAGTAGCATATTCAAGCAGAAGATAATCATAGAATGGAAATGTGTACTACATATAGGAAAATGTGTCCTGAACCTTAAGCAGATGGTTAGAGGGCTCAGTTGGGCAGAATCAATTGTATATAAGAGGTTAATTTGAAGGGTTTTTTTTTTTAATTTTTACTTTTGCAAATTAGGTAATTCAAATGAGTCTGTCATTGAAAGTTTTACAAGTATGTCAATTATCATATTACTATTCAAAGACTACCTGCATATCATCATAAATACCTGAATGATCAATAAGACGTAACATGTGCTATAAAATAAGCTACATGTCCTGTTTAAAGTATAAATTACTTGTTTAAATAAAACTTTGATAAACACCCTTTCTCCTACCCAAAGTCTAATTTTATGCTCATACTGATAGTAGAGATTCCATTCACTCCTGTCTTGTAAGTGTCCAGCTCCTATAGGTGAGCCCTTACACTCCTGCAATATTAGCTGATTCCCCTCTCCTGGATCATTGTGATCTGCACTCCAGTCCTATAAAAGAGCTATAAAATGCCACATATTAAAAAGTCTTCCCTTGATCCTGAGTCCATCTCTAGCCCCACTCCACTGCTCATCATAGCAACACTTCTCTGGGGAGTTGTGTATAGTCTTTCTTTCTACTAGTTCCCACCCATTCTCCCTGATTCTACTCATGAGCAGGCTTTTCTTCCAACATTTGGCCCCAGCAAAAGCAATCCAACTAAAAGCAGCAGTTGTATGCATCATGAATCCAGTGCTCCACTTGTGGTTCTTACCTTCCTGAATCTTCCAACTTCATTTACCCAACTGATCACTGCCTTCCTTTCACAACCTTGTCTCAGGCATCTCTCTATATACCACTCCCTCCCTTTAGTGGTCCTAATGAGTCTTCTTTCCCTGCTCCCTTTCTCATCCTTAGCTTCATCAGAGCTCAGGTTCTATCGACACCCACTCTCTGGGTAGCCTCATTTAGTCCCTTGGTTTTAAATATCAGCTATATGCTGATGACATCTCAATTCATATCTCTAATTCTGATATTGTCTATGTTCCTGGCCCATACAGTAGGTACTTAACCTCTCTACTTTGATGGCCAGTTGAAACTCTGCCTAGTGCTCTTTTTCTTCTCTGTAAAGGTGCTATTACAGTCTCTTAGCTTCACATCCAGGAGACTCTATCATTCCAGCCATCCTTTATAAAAAACACTCACCCTCACTCACTACTTAGCCCTTTATTCTGCTTTATTTTTCTTCACAGCACTCATCACTACCTAAAATTATGCATTTATTAGCATACTTATTATAATTTCCCTCAATTTGAATATAAAATTTGAATGAAGTAACAGGGGAGTAATGTAATTGTTTTACTCAAATTTTTATCCCTACTGGCCAAAACAGTGACTGTCATATAATAGGCATTCAATAAATAGTATTTTAAATAAAATAATAAATTTAGTTACAAAATTACTAATTATTGTTTTTATAATATTATTAATTCATTATCAAATTGACTTTAAAATAACTTAATAAGAAGAGGAAATATTATACAGATTCTTATGTTCAAAATCATTTAACAAAAGTTCAAATTTGTAAAGACTTGAAAAATTTTAAATATACCTATCTGTGACTAATGGAAAACAATAGTGTAGGAATGAAGAAAGAGGAAAAAAATGTCCTGAAGAGACTAGCCCTACAAAATGCTAAATATATTTTAAAGCTACAGTGATTAGTAACGTGGTACTACTAAACACACATCACAGAGATAAACAGATTATCTGCAAAATCTATTAAAGAAACCCTGGCATGTATAAAACTTAATATATTATAAATTAAACATTTCAAGCCAATAAATTAAGGACAAATACTTATTAAATGGTATTGAGGAAATCATGTATTTGAGAAAACTCCAATCAGGTCCTAACTCAGCAGCATGTACAACCAATAATAACAAAGTCTGGACAAAGCAAAGGGATGAATGTTAGAAGTAAATTATAAAAATGCATGACAAAAATGGGAGTAAATAATTAATGGATTTTGGGGGTTAGGAAGGCCTTCCAACACATGATGTTTATAGGAAAATAATAACAATGACCACATTAAAGAAACATAAACACCTTTGAATGTTAAGGTATAAACAACAGAAAACATAATTATCAAATGCGAAATAATATAAATTTTTTTCTTAAAGATTAACAGAATTAATATTTTTAGAAAATACATAAATTACCCCAACAACCAATTACCACATGAACAAAATAGGGAAAATAATATTAACTTTGCAGGGGTAGTACCAAACGAGCACCTGGTAGATATTCAAAATAAGTCATACTTCTTATTAACAACGTATTTAAAGGAAAAACACATCTTTTAATAGAAAATAGAAAATGACAAAGACGAGAGGTTAACAAGTAGTCAAATTAAATAAACGCAGATTAAAACTATGGCTCACCATTTTTACTGGGACATTTAAAAATACTAAATATCCACAAGCTGTTCTCAAATTATTAATAATGTAAATTGTACTACTTTTCTCAAAGCTATTTGATCATTACTATCCAAAACAATCTGCAAATTCAATACAACCACTATCAAAACTCCAATGGCATTTTTCACAGAAATAGAAAACACAATCCTAAAATTCATATGGAACCACAAAAAACAAGTAGCCAAAGAAGAAGAGCAAGACGAAAAACACTTCCTGATTTCAAAATTATATTACAAAGCTATAGTAATCAAAACAGCATGATACTGGCATAAATACAGACACATTGGCCAATGGAACAGAATAGAGAGCCCAAATATAAACCCACCACACACAGTAACTAAATCTTGGACAAAGAGTGCCAAGAACACACCAAAGCAAAACAGTGTCTCTTTAATAAATTGTGTTGAGAAAACTGGAGTACTAACAAGCAAAATATTAAAATTGGACTTTTATACCACTTGCAAAAATTAATTCAAAATGAATTAAAGACAAATATAAGACCTGAAACCATTCCTAGAAGAAGATGGGAAAAGCTCCTTTATACTGGTCTTGGCAGTAATTTTTTCAGGGCAAGAGGATGGTTTTGGAGGTGATAGATATGTTTACGGACTGATGTTGATGATGGTTTCAAAGGTGTGTAGTTATCCCCGAATTCATTGACTTTATACATAAATACATACATCTTTTTAAAATGTCAATCATACCTCAATAAAGTCTTTTTTTAAAGCAATATACTGTATTCATCTGAGTATAAAGTACAGCACAGTTTATGTACCACTAAAAAAAGAAAACAAGCTAGCAACATGATATGCCATTACTTGTAAAATGCATGTGGACTGCAGAGATGTCAAAAAGTAAAACATGGGCAATTTAGAACCAGTGAGATATGTTATACTAAGAATCTTAATGTAAAAAAAATCGAACTTCCCTAGCTGGTGTGGCTCAGTGGATTGAGCACTGGACTGTAAACCAACGAGTAGCCTGTTCAATTCCCAGTCAGTGCCTGGGTTGTGGACCAGGTCCCCAATATGGGGCACATAAGAGACAATCACACATTGATGTTTCTCTCTCTCTCTTTCTCACTCTTTTTCCTTCTCTCTAAAAATAAATAAATAAAATCTTTAAAAAAATCAAACTCATTCACCCCATAATTTCTAGTAATAGTTGTACTGGGTTGAAATGATGGCCCCCCAAAAGGTATGTTCACACCCTGACCACCAGAACATATAAATGTTTGGAAAAAGGACTTTTGCAGATATAATTAATAATCCAAAAATGAGATTTATCCAGGTGGGCCCTAGCTCCAATGACCAGTACCTTATAAGAGGCACATGGCACAAGAGGAGAAAAAACCATGAAATGCAGGCAGAAACTGGAGTTATTTGGCTACAAGATAAAGACTGCCAGGGGCCACAAGAAACTGGAAGAGTCAAGGAAGGAATTCTCCCCTAGAGCCTCACATGCCTTCTGAGATCTTGATCTTGAACTTCTGGCCTCCAGAACTTGAAAGAACAAAGTTCTGTTGTTTAAGCCACCAAGTTTGCAGTAAGTTGTTACTCAGCCGTAGGAAGCTGATATAGGAGGATATTCATACTATTTTTAAAACAGTGAGAAAATATAAATGAATAAATAAAGAATAAATTAAAATGTGAAAAAGGAGATTAAAATGAATTATACCAAAATGTTGACACTGATTGTATTTGGGTGAAATGATCATAGAAGATATATGTTTTCCATAATGTTATTTTCCAAATTTTCAGCTATGAGCATAAAAATACTTCTGTAGTCAGGAAAAATAATAAATGGTATAAAAATATAATACTAAAAGAAATCATTTTTACAAAGAAAATTGTTCTACTATAACCTTATGTCTTTTCCTCTTCCAAACTTTGTCTTTATAATCACATGAAACATATATTGCCGATCAAAAGCAAAGAAAAAATATTCCCTAAAATTTCTCTAATAAAAAACTTTGAAAGGATCTATTTCTATCTTTTCTTTCATTAAACTGGGTTCACTTCTTAATGCATCCCCATAGTTCTTCTTGAATCTCCTCTTCTTCATGTCCTCCCAAGTCTGGTCTCTAGGCATTCAAAGGTGGCAATGCCACAGGCCACAGATGAAGAAAGGAAAGCTAATAACTGGTTGATAAGTAATTACAAGTCACACCTGGTCTCAGATGTAGGTCTTTAGTCATGAATAGGCAAAGCATCTTGGAGTTTTACTCAGGAAAATGATTATTTGCCATCTTCCTCCTTCTGCCTAGAACTCCTCATATGTGGACCTGTACCTTTAGAGCCTTGTTTCTTAGACTAAGACTCTCCTTCATGTTAAAACGCAATTGTCAGGGGGCATCAATGTAATGTAAACTTACACTGTTACATAGCAGTGTGAACTAATTTTGATCTGTTTCCTGAGAACCAATTTTGATAAACAGAATAGAGAGGTACTGTGATGAAGGTTAGCAGATGGTAAGTTGAAACTGAATTGGTAGGAAGCAGGAAAGACATATTAAAGACATCAAACAGCCACTTTCAGAAAAAAAAAAACTAATTTTAAACTCTCAATCTTTGTGCATTCTGTTTAAAAATTAACAATTGTGTTATCCATTCTATCCAAGAAAAAGGAAATTACATTTGTTATTTTTGAGTTCTGCTTTTTCTTTTTTTTTTTTTATTTTTTTTAATTTATTTATTTTTACAGAGGGAAGGGAGGGAGAAAGAGAGAGAGAGAAACATCAATGTGAGGTTGCTGGGGGCCATGGACTACAACCTAGGCATATGCCCTGACTGGGAATCGAACCTGTGATGTTTGGTTCGCAGACTGTGCTCAATCCACTGAGCTATGCCAGTCAGGGCTGCTTTTTCTTAATTTTGATAAGGAGTAGAAGTTTTCTGGAGAATTTTTATGTTTTTCTAAAATTGCTCTAGAATTTAGGTATGGCCCAAAACTTGCCAAAAAGTATTCTCAGCTATAAATTACACACTAATAATATAATATGATGGGTTAAGGTATTGAGGTGGCCATTTCCAGAATACAGATGAATTTGGAAAGGAATCCAACTATGAAGTCTCAAAATCATCTTCTGGTTAGGTCTTGAACTACTCAAACCTACAATTTGTTCTTCAGTTAATTTTGATTAAAGACTAATAATCTTCTCTGACTCTCAATGTTAACTTACGTCCACACTGATATGAACTTCAAGATAATATAAACACAGCAGTGGAATCACTGGATCAAAAAGCAGTTCCATTTTTAGTTTTTTTGAGGAAATTGCATACTGTTTTCAATAGTGGCTGCACCAGTCTGCACTCCCACTAACAGCACATAAGGGTTCTCTTTTTTCTACATACTTACCTAGCAGTGTTGTTTGTTGATTATGGCCATTGTTAATTATGGCCATTCTGACTGGTGTGAGGTGGTATCTCATGGTGGTTTTAATATGCATCACTCTGATGGTTATGATATTGAACGTCCTTTCATATGTCTCTGGGGCCCCTGTATCTTTTCAGGTCCTTTGCCCATTTTTTAATTGAATTGTTTGTCTTTCTGGTATTGAGTTATATGAGTTCTATATATATTTTGGAGATCGAACCCTTGTTCAAGGTATCATTAGCAAATATGCAGCCTCTGTGGAAAACAGTATGGAATTTCCTCAAAAAAACTAAAAATGAAACTGCCTTTTGATCCAGCGATTCCATTGCTGGGATTATACCCTAAGAATCCTGAAACGCTGATTCCAAAGAACTTATGCACCCTGTGTTCATAGCAGCACAATTTACAATAGCCAAGTGCTAGAAACACCCTAAGTGCCCATCAGGAAATGAGTGGATCAAAAAAATGTAGTATTGACATAATGGAATACCATGCAACAGAAAGAAAGAAGGAACTCCTACCTTTTGCAACAGCATGGATAGAACTATAGAATATTATGCTAAGTGAAATAAGCCTGGCAGTGAAAGACAAATACCAAATGATCTCACCTATAAGAGGAAACTAATGAACAAAATGAATAATGAACAAAATAGAACCAGAGGCATGGAAACAAGGAGCAGTGTGACAGCGGCCAGAGGGGAGCAGGGAGGGATAAGTGGGAAAAGTAGTGGAAGGGTCGAGTCAAGGAACAGATATAAATGGCCCATGGACATGAACAACAGGGTGGGGATTCTCTGTGGGAGAAGGGGGTGGGCAGGACAGGGGAGAGCAGAAGGGGAAAACTGGGACAACTATAATAGAATAACAATAAAAAAATAAAGAAGATAATATAAAACCTAAAAACTTAAGTTTAAAATAAAATGCTCAGTCACTTCATTTAGGAACAACCTGGTGAAAATAGATATTTGAAATTTTAATAGATTTATCAAACATAAATTTGTGTCACTAATTTTAACATTGATCCCTCTCACCCTGGTATATAAGGTGACCAACTGGACTTAGTTTGTCAGGAATTTTCCTCATTTTAGCACTGATGGCCCTACACACCATAAAAACAGAAATGATTGGTTAAGCCACCTATGTGGAACACATTAACCCTGGGAAACCAAAAGACTGCTGTAACTTCATTGAGTAGATACTAATTCAACTGGGTAACACTTACATCAGCATGTTGGATAATAAAGGGCATATTTCAATTTACATTTCTCATATTAGAACAAACAACTTTTTATTAAGCCATTGAATCAAGATAATCATATTTTTCTATTCTACTACACATAAGAAAATTATGATGATTCACGAAATAGCATGGGCATAAATATCTTAGAGCATCTGGAGGTAAGGTGCTCTGTTTTAGTGCCCAAGACAAGAAACTACTGTTGCCATTTGAAGTTTTTAGGAACTCTGAAAAAGTAAGTATGCTCAGGTTTGTGAAGCCAAAAGAAAATATATAATTGTGTAATGGTCTAGTGAATCGGCGTTGCCATGGGCAGCCATACTGGCAAGACAAACAAAGCTCACTTCGGGCAGCTCAGTAATTCTCATTGACCATATAAACTGTTTGGAATTCAATACATATTCTTCATAACAGCCCTGCAAGTCATGCATTGTTATTCCCCGAGGCTCAGTGAAGGTAAGTAAGTTGACCAAATGTATGCAGCTAAAACACAGTGCAGATAGGCTTGAACATGGATCTGCCTATGGTCTTTCCATTACACAACCTTTTTGCCCAGTATAGCCTAAGGGTTTTCTGAGGGAAAAAACACCACTTAAAATAAATAATATAAATCTATAATATATGTAAAAACTTGATAGCAGTCAGCCCTCCCCATTTGAAAACTCAGTAGCAGAACAGCGAATGATATCTGGATGGTCCACATTTTTAGTTTGATTACATCACTGCTGTGATTGTTCTTGTTTTTCTTATCATTTAGTTATGTAGAGCAAAGAGTTTCTCCGTGGAAATTTCTCCATGAAGAAAAAAGAGCATTCTCGAGAAACAGATAAGAGTTAACTGCTAGACTCACGCACTCTGCTCCTAAAGTTGTTTTCTACACTTAGATCACACGTTCCTGGAAAAGGAAGAACATTCTGCTATGTGGGTGTGACTCACATACAAAACTTACTCCAGTCTCAGAAACAGTGCTGGCCACTTGCCCATTTTGTAAAAGCATGAATATTTCCTCTTCTTTCCCTAACTTAGAAAAGTGCTAAAGCTAGTGAGGGATCCTAGGTGGTTCCCAGTAGAGCGTAGTGATTATGGGTATAATCTGTGGAGCCAGACTAGCTGGGTTCAGATCCCAGGTGGACCACTAGGTCAAGTTACTTTATCTCTGGTACTTGGTTTCCTCATCTATGAAATAGAAATGATCAGTTCCCTCAGAGTTGTGCAATTACCTGAGTTAATGCAGATAAAATATAATATATTAAGAGTGCTCCATTAGTTTTAGCTATCATTGTTCTCCAGCCAAGGGCATACAGCATTCATGAAAAGCCATATAATGAGTCCCCAAATCCACAGTGCTTAGTAGTAAGCACCAAAACTACAACAGGATTAAGACATGATTTTGATATTTAAGAAAAATATAAGCCAATTTAAAAAAGAGGAAATGTAAGTTTAAAAAGATAAATGACAATGAAAGTAGGACAAGCTACTGTGCTAAGTACTACCATAAATGATCAAATTTGACTAATGACAGACAATATTAAATAGATACTATTATTCACAGATGAAAAATCTGAGTCTCCAAGAGGTCACCCCTGCTCTTGAACACTATGTATCCTGTTTCATTATGAATGAAGGACTGTGACTTCAGTTTCTTCAGTCCCAATATCCCCCTGAAGTCAAAAGAGCAAGTATGAAAACCTTGGAGATCTTATGGATGAAGGGAAGTATCTGGAGAACAGCCTGAGAAGCTGGCTCAAAAACACCATATGCGAGGATCACACAGGCCTTTCAGTTGTTAGTGGTGGCCTGCCTTAAGCTCAAGTTCACACTCAATAGTCATACTCTTTATTTCATGGTACAGACTTTGGGAACTCAGTGAACTCCCTTCAGCTCTTAATGCTGCCATTGTGCATGCAGTGTTTGGAATATTGTCTCCATTTTTCTCAAATTGCTGAGGAGTTGGATGGGACCTTGCTTCTCAGCCTCCCCCAGCTCTCACAGAGAAAAGCTTATAGATCTTATGTCTTTAAACTATTATAAGCCACTCAATTTGGGATAACTGGGAATAACAAATAATGACAAACTAAATAAATCTAAGAATCTTACATAGTTCTTGTCTTGGTCCCTGGTTGATAGTTGCTGACTTCCTTTCAAGACGTTAATAAGGAGGACTTGTGTGTTGTTTTTCTTCTGCAGATCTAAAGAAGGACATTGATCAAACCTCTGCTCTCACCTCTTTTCTTCCTCACTTTCCTAGACATAAATATTCTTTTGAAGGGATAAGCCAATCAACAAACAGACTATACTGTTGGTGGTAGAGAACAGAATAAGCCAATGCTATCTGAAATGGAAGTAGACTCATCCTGAAGGTTTTGAATGAGTCTCAGAAAAGTGTTTCTCCATCACAAATGTCCTCCATGGACAAATAGAGGCAGTAACTGCTCCTAACAAAACAAATACCTTACAAGTAAAAATCAAGCCATGGAACCCTGAAAGACCTGAATATTGAGAAGCTGTTTATATATAATATGGTCTCTAAATCTGAAGCAGAAAGCATCAATATTAATTTTGATAACCCATAGAGACACTAAAACCACTGGAAAAAACTTAAAAGCATCATTTAGCCTGGATCTGTCAAGCTGATTGTCTCTACAGACTGAAATTTGTGGATAGCTTTACTCTCCTATTCAAACTGAATACTTTTTATTTATACTCACTTGTGTTTAAAATAGTATTAAGGAAGTTCAAATTGCATAGATGGATGGAGACCAAAAGCTAAATCTGATAATGATTGTAAATGTGTTAAGCTTTGAAGGCAGAAGAAGAAAAGAATGGCTTCTGAGTCCTGAAACAATCATATTTCTGAGAATGATCATGCTAAACACTTAGACAATTTTTTTGTAGGAAAGAGATTAATAAACAGTTTCATTTTCATTAGAAGTAAAATTTCTAATCATCTGTACTTAAAAAATACTTAAAGTGAATTTTATTTTACTAAAGTATAGAATATTGTGCAAAGGTTCAGTTACCTTGACTACAAATAATTGTCACAAAAGATGCACATCTCACAAAAAGGAGATATAAAATGCTTTCAATATTTTATATTTACTGAGCTCCTGAAAGCCTTCCTAAAGTATTTTACAATTTATTGTCAACCACAAAGATTTTAAGGAGAGTATTTAAATTTCAGTGATGATTTTCTGTATGTAATTTTCTTTAATTCAATGCCCCACTGTTGTATCACTAATTGCCCAGAAGACTCATTGATAAGGGCCTAGCTAAATGTTATCAGCATGTCTATTATTACTCTTCCATAGTATATGATAACAACATTAATCTAAAATATGAAGAAAGTACATATCCTTCCTTTTATATTCTATTAGAGTCTATTTAATAAAAAAGGAGGCTTAGGAGGTCAATCTTCTAAAATATTCTGGTTTTATTCCATTGATAAACAGCTTACTAAAGAAGAAGGGTGAACTTTGGGGATCTTATATTAGAAAGAGGAAATTGATTCATAATTCACATTACTACCACAACTAGGAGGGTGTCATTCAAATAAAAAGAAACTTCACTGCCTTGACCATTATGGCTCCGTTTGTTGGGCATAATCCCACAAAGCAAAGGGCCACTGGTTTGATGCCTGGTCAGGGCACATGCCTGGGTTATGGGTTTGGTCCCCAGTCATGGCTCATATGAAAGAAAATCAGTCAGTGTTTCTGTCTCACATTGATGTTTCTCTCCCTCTCTTTCTTGCTCCCTTCCCTTCTCTCTAAAAGTAAATAAATAAAATCTTTAAAAAAGAAAAGAAATTTCACTGAATAGGATAAGTGAGGAAAAGAACAGATGTTCTTTATTATTATTTAGGTTATTTAAAATAATACATGCTTGTTGAATTTTTAAGTGTTTCCTAGATATAGCTGCCACCAATATTCTGTTATATTTCCTTCCCAATTTATTTTTATGAATTTTAACTTACTTAATAAGTGTTTCCTAGTAGTATAGCACACTAATCAAAAACATCTTAAAGGTGGTAAAACATGTTCAAATGTTGAAGGTTTTATAATTTACTTTTTAATTATTCTACTTTAGAACATGTATGTCTTTAATTGTCATCTGGTTAGCTCCTGCAAAGCAGTTGGTATAATGTGGTCAGTGTCAAACAGTGTAGTCAGCTAGCCTGAGGGTCAACCCCACCCATTAACAGTCAACTGCAATCAAGACTCAACCACAATAGTAGAGCTCAAATAACCTGCATAAGAGATGTTCCTGGTGCACCCAGTTCAGGTGATCAGGAAGACTGCACCAATGAGCTCCAGGAGACACCTACTCTATAAGGCCACCCAACCAAGGGTAGAATACAGAGCTTATCTACCTAATATAGAAACAAATACAGAAAGGCAGCCAAATTGGGGAGACAATGAAATGTCCCCCAAGAGAAAGAACAGAATATACCTACAAAAAAAAACTAAATGAAAAGGAGTCAAGCAATCTATCAGATACAGAGTTTAAAACAATGGTTATAAGAATGCTCAAGGAACTTGAAGGATGGATGAACACAGAGAGAAGAGCCTCAATAAAGAGATAGTAAACAGAAAAGGACATAGAGACCATAAAAAAGTCTAAAATGAAGAATGCAGTATCTGTAATAAAAAATACACTAGTAAGAATCAAGAGCAGGTTAGATGAAGCAAAGGATCAAATCTGTGATTCAGAAGACAAGGTAGCAGAAAACATCCATTCAGAGAAACAACACTTTTTTTTTAAATGAGGATAGTTTACAAGGCCTCTGAGACAACATCAAGCGTAACAACATACACATTGTAAAAGTACCAAAAGAAGAAGACAGCAAGGGATTGAGAGCCTATTTGAAAAAATAATGACTACAAATGTGTCTAATCTGGTGAAGGAAAATGACATAACAAATCCAGGAAAAACAAAGAATCCCAAACAAGAAGAACCCAAAGAGGCAATCCACAATAAGATAGACCATAATTAAAATGGAAAAAGTTAAAGAAAGAGAAAGAATTGTAAAAGAAGCAAGAGAATGACAATTACCTACAAGGAAACTCCCATAAAACTGTCAGCAGATTTCTCAACAGAAACTTTTCAGGCCAAAATGGATTGGTGCAAAATAGGTAAAGTGATAAAAAGCAGAATTTAAACCCAAGATTACTTTAACCAGCAAGGATATAATTTAAAATTAAAGAAGAAATAAAGAGCTTCCCAGATAAGAAAAAGCTAAAGGAGTGCATCACCAAAACTGTAGTACAAGAAGTGTCAAAGAGACTTCTTTAAGAAGAAAGAAAAAAGGAGGAAAATAAATATCAATAATAAAATAGCAATAAACTTGTACCTATCAATAAGCACTTTACATGTAAATGGATTAAATGTCTAAGCAAAGGATATAGAATAGCTATACAGATAAGAAAATAACATGCATACATATGCTGTCTATAATAGACCCACTTCAGATAGAAAGATACACACAGACTGAGGAAAGGGAAGAAAAGAAATTTCGTGCAAACAGTAATGGAAAAAAGTCAGGGTAGCAATATTGTATAAGTCAAAATATACTTTAAAATAAAAGTTATAATAACAGACAAAGAAGGATATTATATAATGATAAAAGGATCTATCGAACAAGAGGAAATAACCCTTGTAAATATTTATGCACCCAACATAGGAGCACTGAAATATATAAGGCAAATATTGATAACCATAGAGAAAGACATTGATAGTAATACAGTCATAGTAGGGGACTTTAACACCCTATTGACATCAATGAATAGAGCTTCCAGACAGAAAATCAATAAGGAAACAGTCAGCTTAAATGACTCATTAAACCAAATTAATTTAATTAATTTTTTAAGAGCATTTCATCCCAAATCAGCAGAATATACATTCTTTTCAATGCACATGGAACATTTTCCAGGAAAGGCCACATGTTAGGCATTATAACAAATATCAATAAATCTAAAGAAATTAAAATCATATCATGTATCTGAGCACAATGTTATAAAAGTAGAAATCAATTATGAGAAATAAACTAAAAAACACACATACACATGGAGGCTAAATAACATGTTACTAAACAATGAATGGGTTAATAATGAAATCAAGGAAAAAATCAAAAGATACCTTGAAACAAATGAAAATGAGAAGGCAACAACCCCTAATCTATGGGATGCAGCAAAAGGAATCTTAACAGGAAAATTCATAACATTACAGGCCTCTCTCAAGAAATAATAAAGATCTCAAATAAACAACTAACTTTACACTTAGAAAAACTAGAAAAAGAACAACAAACAAAGCCCAAAGTGAGTAGAATGAAGAAAATAAACCAGGTCAGAGCAGAAATAAACAAAATGTTGTTTAAAAAATACAAAAATCAATAAAACCAAGAACTTGTTATTTGACCATATAAACAAGATTGACATAGAGGTAAAAATCTTCAACAAAATTTTAGCAAACCAAATTAAGCAATATATTAAGAAGATAATAAATCATGATGAATGGGATTTATTCTGGGGATACAAGGCAAGTCAATTAATGTGATATACCACATAAACAAAATTAAATAAAAATCACATGTTCATATTAATAAATGCAGAAAATAGTATTTGACAAAATCCCACACTCTTTTATGATAAATCTCTCAGCAAAGTGGGAATAGAGGAAACATACCTAAATATAATAAAGGCCATATTTGAAAAATCCACAGTTACCATCACATTCAATAGGACGAAAAATGAAAAGCATTTCCTTTACTATCAAGACCAAGACAAAAATGTCCACTTTCACCTCTCTTATTCAATGTAATACTGGAAGTCTTAGCCCCTGCAGAGAAGAAGAAATAAAAGGCATTCAAGTTGAAAAGAAAGAAATAAAACTGTCTTTATTTGAAACTAGCATGATAGTGTATACAGACAACTCTAAATATTACACCAAAAAAACTACAAAACTAATCAATGAATTCAATAATATAGCAGTATACAAAATAAATATTAAAAATTGATTGCTGTTATATATCAATAATAAACTATCAAAAAGGGAAACGGAAAATAATCCCATTTACAACCGCATCGTAAAAAAATACCTGGAAATAAATGTAACCAAGGATGTAAAAGACCTGTACTTAGAAACTTATAAGACACTGAAATTGAAGAAGATACAAATAAATAAAAACATTTATTGTGTTCATGGATAAGAAGAATTAGCATCATTAAAATATCCATACTACCAAAATGATCTATAGATTCAAAGCAATTCCTATCAAAATACCAATGGTATGTTTATTTCACATAACTAGAACAAAATTTTCAAAAATGTATATGGGACTATGAAAGATTTCAAATAGCCACAGAAATCTTGATGAACAAAGTTGGGGGCATCACACTACCTGATATCAAAATATACTGTTATACAAGTCAATATAATCAAAACAGCATAATACTGGCATAAAAACAGACACATAGATTAATGGAACAAAATAGAGAGCCCAGAAATAAACACATGCCTATATGATCAATTAATATTTGAAAATGTGGCAAGAACATACAATGCAATAAAGATAACCTCTTCAATAAATCACTTTGGAAATATTGGACAGATACATGCAAAAAAATGAAACTAGACCACCTTCTTATACCATATACACAGAATAACTCAAAATGATTTAAAGACTTAAACATGTCGGGTTAAAAAAAAACACACACAACCAGTAAAACCTGTCATTTCTCTCAGCAATATTTTGTCAGCCATATCTCCTCAAACAAGTAAAAATAAAAGAAAAAATTTAAAAATAGAACTACATAAAACTAAAAGGGTTTCACACAGCAAATGAAACCATCAACTGTGAAAGAATAACCGCCCCGGCCATCCCCGAGGTATTCATCTCAGTTGTGGATGTTCATTAAACACGTGTAGTACACAGAATCTATCATAATTCTGTGGGGATAATAGAGAACATGGCCATCCCCTCCTGTGAAAAGCACCCTGTTCCTTTACCCCAGTGGGTTTTTATTGAGGAAGTAGACTCAGTTTGTGGATTCACAGTCTGGCAGAAAGGATCAAAGGGAACAGGTAACTTACAAAGATGTTGACAGAACTCCTACTGTGATTCCGGACAGAGATTGGAGTTTTATCATATGAAAGGACTATAGGTTTCAAAGGTTTCTTGTCTGTTTCTTTAAATTCCAAGTTAATAACATCCACCAGCAAACAGATCTCACAGGATCTTGCATATCCTATGTCCCAGGCCTGATTACCCTGGGGGTCCACCATCTCTGGTCTGAGCTGCCCCTTTGGCTATTTGCTTAGCCCTGAGAAGGGCAGGAGACAGAGGCAGCCAGGAGACTTGGATTTCTCACATCTAAGTACAAAGACTCAGGCTAAGAGGGGGCAGGGATTGATGTCAATCACCCCTTCCTTTCCACAGCCCCTTCAATTCCACAGCCTCGTGAATCTCATCCCAGAGGCCTTCATGTGATCAGAACCTGCCTTAGGTTACCCCTCCCTTGAGGAGTCTTATCCATCATTGGTTAACTGATCAAGCATTAAAGGCCAAGCACAGAACAGGTAGCGTTCATGCCAGGGGAATAAGTTTTTGTCTCCTTAGTGGCTCCTGTCTCTCACTCAGCCTAAGTCACAGGGGGTCACAGCTTCCTGAGACCAGGCAGGGCAGCCCCCAACAATCAACAAATGAAAAGACAGCCCACTGAATGGGAGAACATATTCACCAGTGATACATCTGATAAGAGGTTAATATCCAAATAAAGAACTGACAACTCAAAACCAAAAAAACAAACAATCCATTTAAAAAGTGAATAGACACTTCTGAATAGACACTTCTCCAAAGAAGACACACAGATGGCCAATAGACATATAAAAAGATACTCAATGTTACTAATCATCACAGAAATGCCCATTAAAACCACAATGAGGTATTACCTCACACCTGTCAGAATGGCTATCACCAACAAATCAACAAACATCAAATGTTGGTGAGGATGTAGAGAAAAGGGAACCCTTGTGCACCATTGGTGGGAATTCAGATGTGTGCAATCACTATAAAAAATGGTATGGAGGGTCCTAAATAAATTTAAAAATGGAACTGCCTTATAACTCATCAATTCTACTTCTGGAAATGTATCCAAAGAAACCTGAAACACTAATTCAAAAGAATATATGCCCCCTATGTTTATTGCAGCCAAGGTATGGAAGCCAAGATATAATAACCAAGACATGGATGCAACCCAAATGCCCAAAAATAGATGAGTGGATAAAAAGTGTTGGTATATATATACAATAGAATATTACTCAATCATAAAAAAATGAAACCTTACCATTTGCAACAGTATGAAAGGATTGAGAAGGCATTATGCTAAATGAAATAAATTAGAAAGAGAAAGACAAATACCATATGATTCCACTTACACGTGGAATCTAAAGAACAAAATAAACAAACAAAATAAAACAAAAACAGACTCATAGATCAGAGAACAAACTGATGGTTGCTAGAGGGGAGGGGTGTGAGGGGCATGAAATAAGTGAAGGGATTAAGAAGTACAATTAGTAATTATTAAATAATGACAGGGATGTGAATTACAGTATGGGGAATATGGCCAATAATATCATAGTAACTGTACTGTGTTAGGTGGGTACTTGAAAAGTGGGAGCATCACTGTGTAAAGTATGTGATGGTCTGGCCATTATGTTGTGCATCTGAAACCATGTATTTTGCCATGTATAACATGCACTCGCATTTCTTGTCAAAACTTTCAGGAAAAAAATTTTTGTTTTAATTTTTTAATTCAATTATTTATTTTTATTTAGAAACAAAACTGATTATCATATTCTAGAGTATTTTTTCACATATGGATAACATTAGTGCATCCTAGAATTACACTTTTAGCTCATAAGCATAAATAGAAGATTTTAAAACATTTATATAGATACAGAATTAGTACTAACCATGTATAATGAGCATCTTTACTTTTCCTTCAAAAATGTGGGCAGGAAAAGCACGCATTATACCTGGAAAAATATAGTAATACAAAATAGTGTTGAAGGCGAACTGGAATTGAAAAATAAAATATAAAAAGATCTCATCTATATATTATAATATATAGTATATTTATATATATAACACGTGCATATTATGGAAAAATAGAGTTTAATTTACATATGCTAATAATAAGGGTTCCAAGCTATGTATCTGGGCTGTTAACACTGGTCCCAGGGATGGGAGATTGTTGACTCTTAATTTTTATACTCTGAAAAGGGTCAAGTAAAAAAAATTATAATAACATTTTAAAATGTGTCCATATCAAATGTCAACTGGAAAAAAGTGGAACATAGGCATATAAGCAGTTTGACAAAAATTATAGTTTTTAAATGCCTATGCATTTTTAAAAACTGAACAGAAGTTTACCAAATCTGAATGATAATTATCTTTGGATGTTGAAAATATGAATAGTTTTTTCTTACATTCTTCTTTTGTACTTTTTCTGATATTTTATAATATATATGAGTTGGTTGTATGATGGAGAAAAATATATTATATACTTTATTAACATTTTTTAAAAAGCACGACGGACTTTGATTCCTGTCTGATGCCCTTTAGCTGTGAACTAGATAAATCATGACCACTTTAATCCTTATTTTCATCACCTGTAAAGACAATTAAAAATGTGTGCTCTGCTTACCTGTTGCACTTTATAAGAATTTAATAAAGATCTTGTGGAGGTACTATATAAACCACAAGATCACTGCCTTCACATTTGAAAGAGATCTTTACACAGCTAGTGTCCTTTTCTCATGCACAGACCATCACGTGTGCAACACATGAAATGAGGAGCTGGAGAAAATAAGTTTAAGTTGATGTTTCCAACATTTAGATGTCATTTGTAATGATAATTTATATCTAATAGTTGGGTGGACAGTGCAGAGTAAATTATAGAGAAAATAGAACAAATCAAAAGGAACCCCAAAGCATGTCCATTCCCCAGCACTTAGAGAAGCTAGAATGAGAAACGGTGTGGAGACTAGGGTCAAGGAAAATCACAAGAAAATTACTTTTCAGTTACATTCTAATTAGCCTTTATCTCATCTTTATGTCACTGAGGACATGCATTTGCTTTGAGGACTTGCTAATGGCTTGCTAACAGGGCAGGAGGAAAAGAAAATGTAGTGCCAAGATCCTGGGTTTCATTTTACTCTCAAATATTTTTTTTCTAAAATTAACTTTAACATTTGCCTTCAGCTAGATAAATCTGGTTCCAATCCTGGCTCTGTCACTTCTGGGGTGTATTAGCTTAGGTAAATCTTTTCATGTCTTTGAACCTATTTCTTAGTGTCTGACACATAGTAAATGCTCAGTAGTAGCAGCAGTGGTTGTTACACTCTTACACTCTGCATTCAGGTCTCACCTAGGCACAATGGGACAGTGGGTGGTCTCGGTGGTCATTTGTACTTCTCCACCATTCTACACAAGAATACTGCCACTCATGCAGATGTCCAGTATTGTCATATGCACCAGGTGGAGTTTCTATCTCCCTCACCCCATGCTCTGCCAACATGGTATGTTATGGTGAAACAGTAAAAGTCATTGTTCATTACTGTTTGCTAGGCACTGTACTCAGTCTATCACATGCATAATCTTACTATCTCTCCACAACAACCTATTAGGTTGAAGCTGTCACAAATCATGAAACCATGGAATGAACATGTCAGTGGTACCACCCAAGGTCATCCCCACATCAGAGTTGGCAATAAATAGAGGCCTTTCTGACTCTAATACTCATGGCCTTCCTCATCACACGGCACTAGTTCTTGTGTCCAGATCCATTGTGATGAAGTGGTTCTCTTCTGGCCTAGGCAGGCAGTTCCAAGCCTTTTTGTGAATAGCTTCTCTTTAAAGATAATAACTTGCAGACATCTATTATATCCCTCCCCAGTGATGCTTGTATTTTTAATATAATTTGAGACAATGTATAAGAATAAATATCACCTTGATAGCAGATATACTTTCAGATAAATTTGCCTTTTATAAAGCATGACAGCAGGTGTATACATTAAAAAATAAATAAATTCACTCTTGTGTGGGAGAAAAACTGTTTACCTAAATCAGCAGTCTCCTCAGTGGTGTTCACTATCTAGTTCTTTCTTGTTTCTGCCCCAAATTACATTTGATCTAGAAGGTCTTCTTTTAGATGTGTAGGTTAATCTCTATTTTATATTATTATACATTTTGACATTCTCATAGAAATGGAAATCTTAGATATTCTTTTATTATTCTGTATATTTTCATACATAAATTCATAATGAATATACTTAGTATTTATCAGGTACTGAAATATGATAGTGAGCACAGTTTTAATGTCTGCCCTCAAGACTTTGTAGTCTATAGGAATGCATAGATAAGGAAGTCAACTATCAATTAAAATACATTTTGGAAAGTACTATGAAAGACAGTACCTGGTGTTTTAGAAGGCTGGAAGGGGACATCTAATTCACAGTATCAAGATAAGCCTCCAGGAGAGCATGGTGTCTAAGTTATGGCAAGAATAAGAATAGGAAACAGTCAAATGAGGGTAACAAGGAGGAATGAGAGAGTAAGGTATAGATGAGAGAAGGAATGTGGATTTAGGGAACTGAGGGTGTTTGGTATATGACAAAAGTAGAATGTGAGGGATAGAGTGTCCTAAACGTTCCTGGAGACTTAGGCAAAAGAATTAAAAGTCCCTGTTAAGGAGTCCAGATTTCATGTGGTCTGACTGGCATGAGGAAGTAATAGTATGCCTCTTCAGGTGGTTCAACATAGATGCCAACCTTATCTGCCTTGTGTAGCACCAGCTCTGTGCCACTTCTTATAAATCTAAATCCTACTGCTATACAACACCAGGTTATTTTTATTGATCTGGTGTATCCACCCATACCCTAGCTGCTGTGGGTGTTGGTGGTGAACAGTTCACAGGTACTCCCCTCTTCCAGAACATTGCCCTGGACTGGAAGAAGCCACTTGACCCAGAGAAGATTAAGATATGCAATACCTGACATAGGATCTCTCCTTTGACCAAGCTTTCATCAATCTCCTTTGACCCCTCTGCTCCACTAGCCTGGACCTTAGGCTTCCCTCTGTGTCTTTATAGAATCCAGTTTGAGTAGGAATCCTGCTCAGTGAGCTGGACAAAAATCCCTCACTTCTATCTCATCAAATTCCTCATCCCCTACCTTCGATAGCTTATCACCCTAGCCAACCTTCAGCAAGAATTCTTTTGAGTCACTTTAGCAAGAATTCTACTTATTTCTTGGTAATTTTCTACCCACTGATCCCTACCCTGTTCCTTGATTATAAATCCCATTTGTCCTTGTTGGAGTCAAAGTTGAGCCCTTTCTTTCTCCTTTGCTACAAAACCCCATTGCAGTACCTTCCCTTGAATAAATTCTGTATTATAAAATTTAACAAGTGTCATAAGTAATTTTTTTTCTTTAGCACACGCCATGACTGAGTGATAATGGTACGGGATCAAGTCTTCAGTGCAGTTGTCAACATAAGAAATATCCAAACCTGTAGAGAATTTATGAGTTTAATTGAGCCAAATTGATGATATAAGCCAGGGAGCAAGTTCTCAAATGCTCTGGAGAAAAAGTTTTGCAGATTCTTTTATGCATTTGAAATTAAGAAGGAGACCTAAGGAAAACTGTAGAAAGCAAGGCAGGTAATAAATTACAGGATGGTTAACAAGATTATGTGCTCTCTTGAGGGTTAGTAGCCCCTTCAATGAGAATTATTTCTGGTATTTCAAAGGTATGTTAACTTAGATGCACAAGAACAATGGACAGGCTGGCTTAAAACCTTTCACTAAAGAAGTTACAGGCCTGGGATGTGACTACCCACTATGACCTGCCCAGTTAGGAATTTATGATCTGATCACCCTTTGAGGTTAATTTCCATACAACCCCTTTCATCTGTCATCCACACAGTTAAGGATCCAAACCCTCCTGCATGCATCAGACAAAAACTAGACTTAACTTCAAACCACATCTTCACTTCCCTCTTTCTCCTTCTTACTCTGCTTCATGCTCTCCTATAGAGGTTTTCCTGAAGATGTTTTCCATAAATCAAGCACACTTGAATTTCTGGACAGGCTCTGTTTCTAAGGAACCCACCAAAGGCATGCACAAAAACTTTTTGAGGTACAACACATATAAAGGATGTTAAGTTATCTTCAAATAGATAACTAAGCAAGCAGCTTATTCATGTGATGCAGCCTCTTGATATGGCACCATAACTGAGAGAACCCAGACCAGAAACCAAAAACTATTAAAAAATTACTTATTTTTGATGTTCAATCTTTGAAATATCAAGCAGAGACTATATGGACCACATTACCACTTCATAAATTCTTTCTCCCTTCAGCCAACTTTCCTCTCACCAAAGTTGCTTTCCAAGTTCTTTCCTTAGAAAGATTCTCTAACCCCTTCTACTTCAATTCCATCCCAAATGGTCCTTCTTGTTCTTCCCATTTCTTCATGACTGTAAAGCAAAAAATACCCCTGCTCCACACACCCTTATAGGTTTAGTAGAACCAGATGGTAAGTAAGGGGGAGTGAAATGCTAGAAGCATGTCTATATTCATAAGTTCTGTTCCTTTGTTGTCAAAGTGCTCCCCACATTTTCTGATTGTTTATTTGAAGGCTAAATCCTTAATGCTTTTCTCTAAGATTCTTTCCATTTTGTTTCTTAGCAAGATATTCTTTATCAACACAATAGAAGCACAATTAAACCACTGAAAGAAAAGTGAGGGAAACAAACCAAATAAAATAGATTAAAACTGAGATGTACTCTTTACTCTTATTTCTCCTTACACGTATCTTGAGGCAAAAATGCCTACCAAGAGAGCCCTTAAAGCACAAGAATTGGGACAGAACAAAAATATAGGAAGATCAAGAACTATTTTCATCAAGAAAAATCATTAATAATATCTACCTTCAACCAATGTGGCAATTTTGAGACTGTTAAAAACATGTTACATTCCCACAATGACATTCAGATGTCCATGAAGAATCCTTCCAGATGTGCTGCCAAGAGCTATTTGTACTTTGCTAGAGTGACCCACCAGAACCAAGAAAAGTTATTAATATCTTA
>PVIA01015240.1:0-23552 GCA_004024845.1 Tonatia bakeri
CCACGTAGCGAGTGGCAACTGGGTGGACCTTACAGAGGGAGTGAAAAACAGACCCCTGCCCTGTCACGTCCACGCTGTTTTGTAGGAATCCACCCACGCCGCTCACTCACTCGAGGGCGGGGGGAGGGGTTAGGAAATGCCGGAAGAAAACCAAGTAAAGGGAGCGCTCGGCATCCAATTCGACTCCCCATACTGGGCGCGCGTCTCTGCCGTCGGGAGACACAGCCGGAAATCGAACATTTTGTGCTGAAGTAGAAAATTGAAACACGGCACGGGAGGGGACTCCACGGAAAACTGCACAAGGAAGATGAACCGCCGGGGGACCGGGGAGAACTTCCCCAAAGAGCGTGGAAGGGATCCCCGTCGGGCTCGTCTGCAGCAGAAGAATCTCAACCCCGGGACGGACGCCTCAGGAAGCTGGCGGGCGCCCCGAGAGGAGGCCCGGGGACTCCGGGAAAACAGGTGTACACGCCCCCCCAGGAGTCAGCTGCAGTGGCTTTTAAATCCAAGCCTCCATCAAAAGGTTTCTGCGTCCCTGCTGCTCCCAGCACGGCCTGAAGAATGAGCAGCGATGAAAAAATGACTGCATTTATTCCCTCTCTCTGCTGCCCACGGTCAATGGAAAAATGGCATCTTGAATGAAAGTAATTTGTGGACTTATTTTGTGCCTTTTCTTTTTTATTTGATGTTGGGGTCGAGGGCAGGGAAAATGAACATCTTAAGAGCAATGGGCCCACCTGTGTTTCTGTATTATCTCCGCGGCGCAGACCTGCGCCCGGCGAGGCTCCTGAGTGGAGGCGGGCGGGCGGGCAGTTCGCAGAGGACGCTCGGAGCTGCTGTCTGGGCAGCCGGGGTGCCGGGCGCCGGCTCCGGCCAGCCGGCTGCCGTCGGCCACTCACCCTGCAGTCAGACGAGAGACACCAAATAGGCCAGAAACGGTAAGGGAAGAAACAAACAAACAAGAAAACAGCATCCCCCCCCATAAAAACCCTATTAGCTTTAACAAACGGACAATTCTGTTCTCCTCTGGGAAAGAAGCAGGAAGTTCGCACTAAATGACTGGGTCATTCTCGAAACAGAGAGCACGGCCATCGCCCCAGGGTTTCAGGACGCACGCAGAGGTGTGTGCGCAGCCGCCCCACCTCGGCACACAGCGCCCCTGGCCTCGGAGTACGGTGGCTCACGGAGCGACTGGTGCCCCCTCGCACAGCAGCGAGTGTTGTTTTTGTCAGTCGCTGATGATGTGATGTTTATGTTTTGTCTGAAATGGAGAGGTGTCGGCCCGTGGGTGACTCACCATCTCCGGAGGGAAGTCGGCGCTGTGGTGGCTGCATCCTCGTTCCGGGACGCGCTGTTTTTGATCTCAGCAGCTCGAGCACCCCCCTGCACACGCACTCACGCCCAAGGTTTATCTGGCCTTCCGGAACGTGCAAAATCAGGTTGTCACCGGCTTCCTTGGGGCACTTTTGCCTTCAGCTTCATGGAAGGAACTCTGTCCTACGCTTCCGTTCCTGCCTCAGGGGTTTCTGTGTGCCTCTCCGGGGGAGTGATGGCGTGACGGTGACGATGGGGATGGTGATGGTTACAGTGGTGGTGGTGATGATGGTGATGGTGGTGGTGGTGATGATGGTGAAGGTGGTGGTGATGGTGATGATGATGGTGAAGGTGATGGTGACAGTGGTGGTGACAATGGTGACGGTGGTGATGGTGACGATGATGGTGAAGGTGACGGTGGTGACGGTGGTGACGGTTGGTGGTAACTGCTACGGTGGGTTGGATTACCTGCTCCTCCCATCAGGCTATGCATACACTCCACTCTGTCGCCTTTCATCTCGGTCACGTGACCCTCATTAGCCAATAGAATGAGGGTAGAAATGACTAATCCTTCCTTCTGGTACCAGTGACCTCTGCTTTCCCAGGCTTAGATGGAGGGCCCACCCACACTGCCAGGGTGGGACCTGGACTAGTCAGTAAGCTGTGACATCATCGTTAGGTTGCGGTGGGGACGCTCTTGTGTTTCCCGGCAATGGGCAGATAAAACCATGAGAATGTCTGTCAGGTGACCGTCAACGTCCCCAGCGCTGAGCAGGCTTTGATGCAGAAAATATCCTATCACTGCTGTCCCCTGAAACCGGACAAGACATTACACATGCGAACATATTCTGAGCGGAGGTTTAGATTCGTGATGATAAGATGCTCAGAGATCATGAAATCGGTACTCTGAGCACCAGGCCCTGATTAAGTGACAGCTTCTGGGTGGATCTGGAATCAGCACTGTCTCATCCCGCTGGGTCCGTGCTCATCAGGCTATGATGGCATCGGCGGCTACCCTGGGCTTGGGGGGCATTTAAGATGCTCATCGCCACCATGGCTGTAGCTTCCAGGGCATCTGAGGCCCATGGGGAGGCGCCCACCCCACGCCAGGAGTCGCCGAGCACCGGGCGGCTCGCTGGAGCAGCCCAGCACAGCCCCGCTGGGCCCAGGGTTAACGCCTGCGATTACAAACACCTGGGCGGGGGGCGGGGCCAGAGAGAACCGCCAACAAATGACGGAGTGAGACCCCGGCCTGTGGGCCGCGGTAAAGCTGTCATTTGCCCTAAGGGAACGTGTGTTTCTCTCCACGAGCGGCAGCTGTTCACCGAATTGCTGTGGATTTTCTCGTGCGCACCAGGTGTTCGGTGACCACCTGCCGGGGCAGGGCCTCCTTTAGTTCTGCCCAACCCTCTGACCAGGTCCGGCCCTAATCTCCACCTTAGGGCTGCAGGGGACGCAGGGGAGGAGACGTGGATTGCTCGTCTATCGTCACACAGTGGAGGGAAGGACGCAGCTGCTGGTTCGGCAATACCGGCCTCCAGGCCATCCCGGGAGACGAGTGTGCAAACGCGTCTGGATTCAGTGCAGTGCTCTCTCCAGTCTTCCCAAAGCACAAGGCGCCTCAGGACTTGTAACGGCAGAGGCGTCTTCCCAGGTACACAGGGGACACCTCCCTCCGCCAGGCCAAGGGGCCAAACGGCAGCACCGGGCTGGACTCCCGCCTCCCTGTTACAGCGCCCCCTGTCGGGCCCCTGGAGGCGGCGGACCCGTGCCAATCTCGGAGCGGCCGTGTGCGCAGGCGCGGCGCTGCAGATGGGACGCACCTGGCGTGGATGAGAACCAGCTGGAAGCTCAGAGCGCGGCCTTCCCGCCTGCGCCCGCGCCTGCCCCTTTCCTTTCCCGCTCTTTCTGTTCTTGCCCCGCCCCTCCTACTAATCTAATCCAGTCAGTGGGCCCTCCTGCCCAGAAACGCTCCGGTGCGCAGAGCTCCGCAGTGCATGTCAGATCTCCCACATGGTGATCCCGGCTCCCAGTGGGGCCGTTTACGGAGGGCCGGCCGGGCCCTTTCATGCGCCCGCCCAGATTTCTTTGCTATAAAAAAAGTCAACCTGGCGTTTCCAAGTCCGGGGCATATTTTCAGTGCTCGCCCCTGAGTAAGCAGATGACTTGAATGCAGAGTTCACGGGGAGCTTCCAGGGCTGGGCACAGCGCTCCCGCGGCAGCGCCGGAAATGGGGGGCGCGTGGAGGTCTCTCGCTCCATCCAGCCAGTGTGGCTGTCCTGGACACGTGTCACTTTCTTGGGACAAAACCTTTATTTTTTTTTAAAGATTTTATTTATTTTTAGAGAGGGGAATGGAGGGAGATAGAGAGGGAGAGGAAAATCAACGTGTGGTTGCCTGTCGCATGCTCTCTACTGGGGACCGAGCCAGCAACCCAGGCACGTGCCCCGATTGGGAATTGAACCAGCGATCCTTTGGTTCTCCCGCCGGCACTCAATCCACTGAGCCACACCAGCTGGGGCTTGGGACAAAACCTTTAAAAACAGAAGGTGAAAACTTAAGAATGCGGGGCCTGAGCCCACCTGCAGGTGCTGTTACCTCCACCCCCCCCCCCAACCCCCCAAACTAAGACAGCCTGATGGAGCTCTGTCTCCGGTCCTGGTCCTCACCAGGGCGGGTTGTGTGGGCCCATGTGGAGGTGGGGGGCACTGTGTGTCCTGCACCAGGAAGGGTCATGAGGGTCTAACCTGAGCAGTGGCTGCTTTGAGGGCTCCGTAACGTGGGGCTGGACCTGCCCTCCCAGCCGCCCCTGAGGAGGTGTGAGGGCTGACACCCTCCTGCCGGGCCATGCACCCACTGCCCTCACTCGGTTTTCTGCAGGATGAGGCGCTCAGCCTCTGCAGGCGGCACCTCTTGTCCGGAGAGTGCAGGCCCCAGGAAGACCAGGCGGCCTTGCTGGTGGAAATCCCCAGGGAAAGCATCCTGAGATCCCAGGTGCGGGAGGTCACGGAGTGGCAGGGTTGGGGGGCCGCCCCCAGGTTCTCAGCGTCTCCTCTCTGTCCCTCCCGCCATGGAAAAAGTGTGATCTTTTCCTCATCAGGCCCAGGAACAGGCCAGCGTCCCGACATTGGGGCCATTGGTTCAGTCCCTGTCTCCCTCCATCTGGCTAGCTCAGGCTCCTCCTGGCGGGCACTGAGCTCAGACCAGCGAGTCTGCCACAGGCCCAGGTGTGCACTGGGGCCTAAGCCAGGCAAGGGTGTGTTCCCAGAAGAGGGAGAGAGGGAGACTGATTCTTGGTTAAAGTGGGATTATATTACCTTGGGCTCGGGAAGGACCAGGTGCTTTTTCAAAATAACCAATCACCTTCCCAAGCTTTTTCAGACTCTACCCCGCCCTCTAACTAATCCATTTCCTAGACCTTCCTGGGTTCTGCACCTTTGAGACCCAATCCTCTCTCCAGGCCAGGCTGACAGGCCTTTTTGGCTGTCACTGCACATGTACTGGGCCCCCAACACCCCTCACCTGTGGATCTGTCCCTCCCCCAGTGGTCTGTGGCGCGGGGGCAGGGAGTGGACCAGTGGGGGTGGGGAAGCTGTACTTCCTGGTGAAGTAGCCTTGCGCCCCCTAGTGGACGGTGCTCAGATGTCTGATTCCCTTTGCTCCCTCCCTTTACCAACACCTAGCTACCTGTGCTGACAGCACTTTGGGGAGAAAGCCACCCACGCCTCTGTTCACCCTGCATGTGGAGCTGAGTCTCTCTGCCAGCCCAGGGGCAGCCAACACTGTTCTCTCCTGGCACCTGCAGGCTGCTGCTGGTCTGGGCTGTGTATTAAGGACAGTAACCTCAAGTGGGCCCTCGGAGTTGCTGGGCTTGAAAATGAAATGGGACAGTGAGTGGAGAGTGTCTGGACAGTGAGAGGCACCCCCCTGAGGTGAGGTGGGGACAGCTATGGGAAGCACACAGCTCGGGAGGGAGCAGGCACCATGACTGAGGGACACAGGGACCCCGGAGTGGCCAAGCCAGGGCGGGAAGAAGATAGGTCTGTGCCTTGGGGACAACGTTTTATTGCAAAGTAACAGGACTGCATGCGTGGCCTGACCTGAGCTCGGGGCATCCTGCTGTTTCACTGGGAGCAGAAACGTGTGGGACCTGCTGGGCCGTTTCGACAGGGACCAGGAGAAAACGCCCAGTGAGCCCATCTGAAAGGGAACGTTCACGCGAGGCACCCGCCTCAGGCCCTTGCTCTTGGACAAGACCCATGGGCAGCAGGATGGGCGTCGTCACCTGATGTCCCAGGCAAAACTGCTGTCCCAGCACGGGGCGTGGCCGGAGTTCTGGGGCAGAGCTCCACCCTGTGACCCCTGGGGCCCGAGGCCCAGGAGGTGACCAGCTGCCAGTCGGGTGCAGGAGGGCTGGTTGGGAGCTGTGGGGCCAAGGGCAGTGGACAGTTCAGCACCACCTCTGTGCGGTTCCTGGAACATGCCGGCTGGAGGCCGGCCCGGGGTCGTTTCCAAACTAATGAAGGAAAACCTCGGACACCTGGAGCCCAGCGCCTTCCCGAGCAGCTGGAAACTTATGCAAAACCAGCCCTTTCTCCCCAGCAGGGGCCAGGGAGGCTCTGGGGTGGGAGGGGTTCGATGTTGTGTCTGGTGCTGAAACCACGGAGTCACACTGTTGTCCCGCCCTCATCGATCCCACCCCCCGGAGTTCACGGGCCTATCGGTGTGACATTGCCGTGGGGGAGGAGACACCCGCCCAGGCTGTTATCTCGGGGAGTTGGGGAGCTCCTTGTGAATGAGTTACGTCATTTGAATAATGCGCACACGCTGTTTATCCTACTGGACCTTCTCCGAGATGAGCCACGTGGCTCCCCCCGCTGACCCCTCCGCCACTGGGAGGAGGAGGTGCTATTTTTAACTCCATGTTGCTGGGGGAGGCATGAGTGGACCATTTTGGGGGGTGGGGGGTGGTGCTCTCGGATGTTCATCTGAGAAACGGCCTCCCGGGGTTGGCCCAACATCATTTTCCACCCACTTTGACACGCCCACTGTCGTGAAACAGTGTGGGCACCTGAGACCGGGCCCACTGGACCTCCCCAACTCCTCTCGCAGCTCGCACGGTGTCTGCTGGAGCCAGGCGGGGGAGCCCAGACCGCGGACACCCCGACGGGCCATTGGCTGGGGCAGACTCGGCTGGCGCCCAGGGTGGACAGTGTCTGGGCTGCATGCCGGCCTGGTTCTGAGGAGGGGCGTGCGTTTCTGGGCTGAAGACAATTGTGTGAATTCACAGCTGGTGACCGGGGCTGGGAGCTCTTCGCGGGGCCGCCGACCGGGCTGACAAAGGCACCTTCGTGTGCACACACGCTCCTTGCAAACTCCTGACCGAGGCGGATGCGAGGGTGGCCGCACTTCTCACACAGCTCGGAACAAAGCTGGCTGGATTCCTGCACCCATGACTGAATTCCACGTGCGGGGCTCGGGCTGCGCCTGGCGGTCTTCTCCGTGGGGACTGTGCACCCCAGAAGTCCAGGTCAGAGCTGAGGGCTGTGGGTGAAAGTGTCAGAGGTGTGTGTCCACGCTCATGAGCGGGTCGTTGTTAGCACAGGTGGCTAGAAATTCATAACAGAGAAGGGGGCGAAGCTGGCTGAGCTTAATTAGGTCGGGAGCTACAGCTTCACATGCTCTGGGGGCCTGCGGTGTCCTCTGCCCCGGGACCTAGTTCCCGAGGGGCAGGAAGGGTCACCAAGGAAGGGAACAACAAGGGGAAGTCCTCTGCTGCACGTGGGCGCGGTGGGAGCCAAGGGGGCGACTGTGGAGGCCGGTCTGTCTGGCCTGGGGAAGGATCCGATTGGATGAGGGGCACCCTCCCTCCCAGATCTAGGACCTGGACTGGCTAGGGGGAGGGGCCAGGGCAAGCCCGGGAAGGATCCGGGAATTGGTTGGTTCGTTTGAAGGAGCTCCTGGTCCTTCCCAAGCCTGACATGACGTGATCCCAGCCGGCAAGGGCAAGTGCGAGCTCTCTCTCTGACACGTGTGCACTGACATGTGCGTTTGCATACTCCCTGTAGCAGCCACGCGGGCTCCCGGCCCAGGCTCCACGTGTGAGCCTGGGCACAGCCAGGGACAGAGTCTGTGCCAGCCGGATGGGGCAGAGGCTGGGCAGGACCGAGCTTTGATGGGCACTGAACCAGTGGCACAGGATTCCAGAACCCTGGTCCTTCCCCACAGAGGGACAGACAGACGAGGCACCACAGCTGAACCGGGGACAGCCCTTCGTGTTTGCCCCAGGCTCAGGAAGTCTCCCCTCCATCCCTCAGCCTCCCACGTGTGGCTCCTGCCATGCTGTTCTTGTGACAGCGTGAGGACCCACATCGGCACCAGCACAGGCTTGCAGAGGCAGGGAACAGCATTGGGACTGTCCTGGAACAGACAGGGCAGAGTGCTCCAGTGAGTACCAGTCTTAACAAACCTGCCCAGGGCTGTGCGTTCTGTACGGTGGGAGCTTTGGGGAGGGACACACCAGCCCCAGAAAACACCTTTCAGATACTCATCACGGGCTTGGGGCTTCACAATTAGCCCCTCCGTTTCTTTGGGATTCTAAATCGACCTTGGGTCAGTGCCACGTACGATGCTGGGCCAGAGGACGTTGAACAAGACGGGCTATTGTCTCTGCCACCATGCAGCCTGAGTGCGGGTTCCGTGTTTCTTGACACGCCTCGTAGAAAACCCTCTCCGTGGTTTTCTGTTGGTGTGGCTGGCCTGCCCGTGAGGATCCCGTGAGTCTCGTGTTCCTGGGCCCTGACCTTCAGAGTCGTGGTCGTTGGCACAAGGCCAGGTGGAAGTTATTAAGAAAATATCTGGTGAGAAAGAAAAAGTGCCCGAGTTCACATGATCAATATAAGGAATGAGCAGGGTCATCGCAGACGCAGAAAACAGAAACAAAAACAAACAAAGCCCTTGGGCCCACACTGACCGGGTCGGACCCCGTACGGACCATCTGCCACTGTGTAAGCCGGTCGAGCTCGCGGTTTGATTTACATTCCCCTCCATGTGGATTAGACGGCAATAACATTATGTTTCTCTTTCACACTCCTCATCCTTGAAACTTTTTAACGAACAGACTCGGTGTTAGGATTGAAGAGGTTTTGATGTTTTTCTCCTCTGAGCTCTCAACAGTTTCCTTTGAAGAGGAGAAAATGAATATTCACAAAACAGGAAGCCGGAACTTGCTGTCACAAGCTGGCGCTTGTGCGACATTCCTGGGGTCTGTCATCTCTTCCAGGACAGCCCGTCCTTACTTACCCTTCTGCTTAAAAACTCGGGTCTTAGATCTAAAAACTCCTCACAGGAAGTTGTCTGGACAGAGAGGTGAGCATGCGCTGTGCCCCACTCTGGCTACAGAAAATGCACCTCATTTGTGACACCCTCTGCAAGCTCCTTGCGCGTCAGAGGGGTGAGGTGGGGGGCTTCAGAGACCAAAGCGGTCCTGGGCCTGGGAGCATTCGTGGGGCTCTGTGGAGCCGGGAGGGGTGAGTTAGCATGCCTGCTACACAGCCCTCCTTGGCCCCCAGCTCTGCCTGGCCGGCCTGGACCCCACCCAGCTCCCCACCCCACCTTGGTGCTCCGCCCTCCCCCGGTGCCGAGGATTCCAGCATCATCCTGGGGACAGGTTCGAAACCCACCCACCCCTGCACACCAGCTCACTCTGGTTTATGCAAGTTTGCACTTTTCTTGAACTCCAAGCACGTCATCTGAAGACAAATTGCGTACCCCTGATATAAATACATCAGCCTGCGGCTCCCTCTGTCATTATAATTCTAAGTTCCGGGACACAAATCGATGCACGCTGATTCACCACCTTGCACCCTTCAACTTGTCTTCAGGGATGACTGGAGCGGTGACAGTGATCGATGGCAAGTGCCACAGTGGCATTCGGTGGCGATGAAGCCCCCCCCAGTGGCTGTCCACACGCAGACCCTGGCGGGGGGACTGGTCACCCTGCGGGGCCAGGGGAGCTGGTTGGGGGGAAGGACGTGGGTCTCAGGGGTCCACTGTCAGCAGCCTGTGGGAGGGACAAAGGATGACCCCTCCCGTCTCGCCCCATCGGCCCCTTGGTCTCAGACCCGCGGCTGCCTGCACCTCTCCCGCTTTCCCCCATGGGGCTGGTCCCAACCGGCTGCCGTTCCTGCCCTCGTGGCCACTGGCTTTGGGGTAACCCTGACCCTGGCAGGGGTCACGTGAGGCCAGAGGCCTGGGCAGCCCTGCCCTCTGCTTTGGGCTGCACTCGGGCCTCCCCCGTGTCTTCTCTGTGCTTCTGGCCCTCGCCCACTGTCCCTCGTGCCCGGGCCCCATGTCCCTGTGGGGGGGGGGGTTATTAATTAAGTTATTTTAAAGGCACAGTCACTGAAAGATGACAAGATTAATTCTGCTGAGGAAGGGCTGGGCCCCCAGCGCGGGGCCAGGGGCCGGGCAGCAGACCAAGCCGCACAGATGCTGGACCACCTGGACCCAGGGACACAGGCTGACCTCCACTCAGGTGTCCTGGGGCGTCCCCGAGACAGGCTTGAGGGCGCTGTAGCAGGAGGGTCCCTGTTTCTCTCGAAGGCAGGGTCTCTGCTGCCACCTGCGTGCACGCCGCTGCCGCTGCGGGGACCTCCGTCCCTCTCTCCGTCCCCGGCGTCCTCCCACCGAGCCACCTGCCGGGGCTCCTCAGCACCGGAAGAGAGCCCGGCCCCCGCAGGGGCTGGCACACACACTCGCCTCCTCCGGTCCTGAGACCCCGACAAACACCTGCTCTTCTGGTGCCCACGGGCCCCACCTGCCCTTCAGGTGTCTGTCTGACCCCGTCGCCCCTTCTGACTTCAGGTCCCTGTGGCCGCCGTCCTATCCCCGGTCCAGGCTGTGGGTAACGGTCGCACGATGATTCGCTCCGCTCCGCGTGTGGAGAGAGACCCCGCTCAGCAGGTGTTGTTAAAAGGCGTTTAATCCGCGGAAGCGCAGCCGGCCCAGGTGGGTTGAAAGCGCTGCAGCCCCTTTTCCGCAGACGGGCGCGGCGGCCCGATCTAATGCCACTGTTGGCTGTGATAACGACGGGGGATCAAAGCCGTGAATCAAAATGTGTGTTTTTGTAAAAATCTGTTCCTGCCGATCGCTCTAGGCAGTCACAGCGGTTTCGTTGCTTTCTCCTCTCCGAGAGCTGGGGGAGGGGGTGTTCTGGTCCCCCCGCCCCCCAGTGCTTGGATTGAATTCTCTCTGTTTCCTCCACAAATCGGGGCACGTGTAGCCTAATCCCACGGGGAGGCCGAGGGCTTTGTTGGAGGAAGGAGACCTTGCCTCGGAGCTCCTTTGTGCGTCCAGAGGACGCCGCCGCAAGGACAGCCGCCTTTGCATGCGGTGCGTTTTCTTACCCATTTGTCTGCAGAAAAAGGACATCAGGCAATTTTACAGGCATTTGCCTCTCGGAGAGGAAGGTTTTCATGCCGCTCCAGTCTCCCCGGCTTTGCAGAACGGGGCTCCTGGATGCATTTTCCGAAATAATGAAAAAATAATAATAATAACAAATGCTTATTGTGCATGTGACCTTGTGCCGAGTGCTTGCAAATACTTTCAGGTTCAAACTCGCACACCTGGTAGGAAAACAGCTAACGCTTACGAAACCACGAGCCGGGCGGGGCTGAGCATCTCCCCCTCGGGGGCCCACCGGTCGGCGATGTGCGGTGGCAGCCACGGGCTGTCTGCTTACCAGACGTTGCTTTTGCCCTCCAGACACCAAGCTCAGTGGCATTTTCAGCATGCCTAGACCGCGTTCTGGCCAGTGGCACGTGCACATCTCCTAACCCTGGCCCTTTCCCAGGAGAGGGGGAGCTCTGGACGCTTTACAAATGTGACTGTTATGGATCCCCGAACCCTTGTAAAGCCCCATTTTCTGAGGGAGGTGGGAGCTAGGTCCTTGCCTCCCGGGGTCCTCAGGGAGGGTCACCTGTTTGGGGCCATTTTATCGCTGGACCCCAAACAAGGCCCGAGCAATCCAGTCCACACTAACGGTTTTAGAAATGTGGTTGCTAGAATATCGGCTTAGAACTCGGACTTGTTTAGCAGAGTCCACTGGTCTGTGTAATTCACTCTCCGGCTAAAATTACTTAATTGACTTTTTCCAAAAAATTTAAAGGTGGTTTACAAAGTACCCCAGGAGAGACAGCTAAGCCTAACAGAACATTTTATTTTGTAAGTAATACATCTGATTAGCAATGCATGCTCCTGAGTTTATGAAACGTTTGGCCCCTTACATTTGCAAGTAACTGGAAATCCCATTCGAGTCAGCTCAAGCAAACAAAGGAACAGCCACATTTCCGCAGCCCAGGTGTCCGGGGCGGACGGGCTGAGGCCCCGGGAGTCCGGGGTCATCGGAACAGTCTCTCGACCTCCTGTCCTGCTGTCCGTGCTGTGACGCTTGTGACTCCCTCCCGGAGCAGGGGGCATGGAGGTGGGGGCTCCTCCTGTTGTCCGAGACCCACACTCACTGTCGTCCCTCACGCCCTTTCTGTCCCTCCTCTCCACCGTCCCTGCTGGCCAAGCCTGGCTCTGCGGCTGGCTTTCTTTCTCTTTTTAAAAATATTTAGTTATTTTTAGAGAGAGGAAGGGAGGGAGAGAAAGAGGGAGAGGAACATCCCACCAGTTGCCTCTCACACACCCCCTACTGGGGACCTGGTCTGCAACCCAGGCATGTGCCCTGACTGGGAATCAAACCGGTGACCCTTTGGTTCGCAGGCTGGCACTCAGTCCACTGAGCCACACCAGCCAGGGCTATTCTGGCTTTCTCCAACATCATCCATGTGGTGGCCGACGTCAGAGCCGTCGCAAAGAGGCCCCTGCTCACATATTTTTGTAACAGCAATATTGTCAGTCTTTCTGACCCCCTCTTGCTCAAATCTGTCCAGGTCCCAGGACCTCTGCTTT
The DNA here is from genome assembly GCA_004024845.1 of Tonatia bakeri. Lineage (NCBI taxonomy): Eukaryota > Metazoa > Chordata > Mammalia > Chiroptera > Phyllostomidae > Tonatia > Tonatia bakeri. The sequence goes on from PVIA01015240.1 coordinate 12,271, forward strand.
GTCCTTCGTGTGGCCTCGCCGGTCACTGACAGGCACAGACCTGTAGCCCAGGGTTTACTGGAACCGCCTCTCTGCTCAGAACCGCACCCCCGCCGCCTGCCGCCACCCCAAGGAGAGGAGGAAGCCAGGTACAGATCCCTAGGACAGATCCCCAGGGGCCTCGAGGCTGGGACCACGGCGACGGGAGTTTGTCCATCGGCAGCGAAGGAGTTTTTTGCTTTTGGACCCACCGCCCTCCTTGGCGCTGGCTGGGTCCCGAAGTCTGCAGTCACTAATCACCCCTGGCCCCCCTCTCCCCTGACCGAAAAGAAGCCCGGATTCTGTCCTGTCTCAGGGTGGTTCTTGAGGACGTTGGTCTGCCACCCTCTGGCTCCACTGGCATCCCAAATGAGGTCTCCCTCCCTCACCCCGACTTCCTGCCACTCAACACAGTGGCTCTCCTGCAGCCGGCGGTCGGAGCATTCACTCCGTTACCCGCTGTTGGTCTCCTCTGGGACGACGCTTCCATTTATGACTCCAGATAAGCCGTGAAAAGCTTGAAGCTGAACCACTTCGTGGCTGTTTGTATAATACGTCTCCACGGGGCCCTACGGCGGCACGGGAAGGAGCCAGTGGGCTTGGCCTTCCACTTGAATGACCCCCGGTAATCATCAGCTCTACAGTTCTGGTGTTTCGGGACGCCGTGTCCTCAATGACTCCCACAGCAATGGAGTGCCCTTCGGTCTAGACGAGGGGGGCTTCCCTGAGAAGCGCCACTAGCTCTCCAGTCTCTGTGTGGCTCGTTTTCTGTCGCTGGGACACTGGCGTGGCAGCGTCTGAAACGTCTGGTGATTGGGTTCGTCAAACAGGGTGCAGATTGTTGGATCGCACGTTTTTATCTTAGAGAGAACTCGTGGTGAGCTTGAACTTGCCCGAAGCCCAGAGAAGCCACCTAAGAGGGGGCTGAAGAGAGGAAGGGATGGCATACTCCGGGGTGTGTCCTGCCGGGCCCGGCTCAGAGGGCCGTGCAGGTGACTCGCCCCCTGATCGGGACGACGCTTCCCACCAGAACCCATGTGCGGTCAGCTGGGCCCTTCTCCGGGTTTGCCGTGTGGCCAGACCAGGAGGCCACACCCTTCCAAACGAGAGGGCCGAGAGGTCTCCTCCCATACCTTGCCCTTGTCCTTGCTGGCTGTCCCCCACCCCGAAGTCCTTTGCAGGCTGTGCCCGTGGCTGCCAGCCGCTCACAGCCCCTTAAACACCTCTTCTCAGCAGGGCCGGTGGCCTGTCCCCCGTGATTAGCCAACGCAGACAGGGCCATGGGGGGTGGTTTGGAGAAGGAATCAGCACTGGGGCTGGGGGCACGTCCTCCGTGCACCGGGGATGCTGCGTTGTTCCTTCAACGTTGTAGGGAGGGAGTTGGGAGGGAGATTTTGTAATTCTGTTCATTGTAGCAGAGAAATAATTCGCTTTCATGCTCTTAATATTATGATGGAAATGAGCCCGGTTCCTCACTCCGGGCCGTATCACCACTGCTGAGGGGGAAGGCCGTCCCACAGCATTTTGCCTGCCAGGGATCTGAGGGTTTCTTTGGTTCAATGTAATTTTGCAACTTCAGAAATCTTTTAAAGCTGTTAACACACCGAAGGCACTGAAAATTCCCCGAATGTCCCCTTGTTCCCCCCAAATCCTGTCCTTTTGAAAATGCAGAGCAGGCCCCATAAGCAGTTTGACTAAATGCCTCTGACTCTCTGTCTCACAAAAGGACTCTGCTTTCTGTCTTCTATCCGAATTTCATTCCTTGAGACGGGAAATGTCGAACCCTGCATAGGAACATCAGGGCTTTTGAAAACTATATTGCCTCCTCATAAATTCCAGGTTCTGAAAGTGGCCTTTATCAGAGGTGGATGTGATTTTGCATCGGCATTTGGGATGAGCGTTAACTTCGCTGTCTGCTTCCCCCACTTCGGGACTGGGGGTGCGAGTAACACCTGTGGTCAGGAATGACTTGAAATCTTCCCCCTGCATGTCATTCTTTTATCAGTTTGTAAATGGGGATGATTGTGTGGATGCCGCACACTCCCCTCGGAGGAGGAGGAGGAGGAGGATGAGGGAGAGGTGGGCAGGTGAGGAGGCGGGTGGGTTTCCCTAACACAGACACAGGGCCCCTGTGAGACATCCATGTCAGGTAAAGAATCGATCATTTTAAACCTCACCTAAATAATCAATAGTTTTCATAAAAGGATAACCAAAGCAACATTTAAGATGCACTTTTCTTAGAAAGGTACCATTTATGTGAAACCCAAATTTAGTTGGCTGTCTTATGTCAGCCTGTGACCCCCAGTTCTGGAGGGGGGACAGTGAGGAAATTCAGGTAAGGAAGAGAATGACCCAACATATTTGTCACCTGTGGGGACTGGAAGTGAGGGTGAGGGGTCAGTGGAACCCCTGGGGGGGGGAGAGGAACAGCAGAGCCACTGTCACAGGGTGATGACGGCGTTCCTACGACTGCCCGACCCCATCTTTCCGGGGCTGGCCTTGGCGACCCCGAGATCGTGTGTCTAAACGAGTCAGGGCTGCCCAGCCTGCCCCATGAGTTGGGAGGTGGGAGGTATGGGGGGTCAGACCAGGAACTCCAGGCTTGTCCAGACTCGGGACATTGTGAAGCTCGGCCCGTGCTGACCACCTGCGCTGGCTCACTGGGCCCCAGTATCACACTCAGCAATGGAGCCGGCAGCCCCCACCCCGCCTACGGTCCAGCCGTGTCGCGGGGAGAGCTGACCTCAGCCTGCAGTCAAAGTTGGTCAGGGAGGCGAGGAGCCTGGGTCTGTTGGGCTGCGTGTTCCTGGCACCTGAGCCTGGGTCTGTCTGTGCACCGTGCAGTGCAGGAGACCCAGACAAAAGCGTGTTCGGGAGTGGGGGAGCACCAGCACATGTGTGGTCATGTCCTGCCAGGCATAAGGACCACAGAATGCCTGTTGTGCGTGAACATGTGTGTGCACATGTGCTGGTGGGTGCGCACACACATGCTCACGTGTATGTGTGTGCACACGTGTGCTTTGTGTAGGTATGCATGCATGCGCACATGTGTGCGTTGCTGTGGCGACGGCAGCTGCAACAGCAGAGGCAGAGCGGCCTCCAGGCTTCCCCCGCTGTCCCGGCAGCACACGCCACTGGGCCTCAGTTTCAGGACTGACTCCGACGCTGTCCAAGGAACACAGAGTAACCGTGCCAGCGCACACAGGGCGGCGGTCAGGAAGAGACCGAGGAGGTGCGGCCGGCTCCCTGGGACTGCCCGCCCCTCCCGTAGTCCGCTTCCAATTCACGCCCGTCCGCCCCCGCAGTGAGCTGTCTCCGAGACAGGGCGGTGGTCACCCCCGGTCTTGCACACACCTGAGGAATTTTACCTCCTTTCTGCTGGTTGATTATCACATCGGTGGTACTCACCTACATGAGAACATGCTCCTACGTGTCGATTAGTTTCCACGTGAAAATGACTGACGTGTAATTAACTGCCGCTCACCGTGGGGTGCGCCGGAAGCTGGCGGGCCTGAGCTGATTTAGTGGGAGCTGGGGACTTCTTTTCCACTGAACACAGGTGTGATGCAGTTGAGCCCAGTAAAAGCCCAAACAGCCCAGTTTAGCCTTTACTTTCCAAACTTCCAGCGCTGGGGCGTCCTCCGGGACAAACGAGGACCTAGGCACAGAGGGCCCAGCCAGCCCCACGTCCCCGAGTGTCTTCCGCTCGTCAGCGCGTGCGGGCGCTGGAAACATGGACGTGAGTTCGTTCCAGAGGCTTTGCAATGAAGAAGAAGCCCAGACGGTGGTTGCTGTTTCCTTCCCCATTCCTGAATCGCCCTCCTCAGCACTGGCGCCCTCCCAGACTTCAAATAGCAGCAACCATAAACTAACGAACTCCAGCATCCTCACGTTTAAAAAAGTATCCCCAAACTTCTCTCCCATCACACGGGCAAACGCCCCGGTTGTTTTAAAGGGCTGCCTCGCCTGCTTCTCCTGCACCCACTTCATGGGCAGGGGGCTGTGGGGACCGTAGGAACTGTGGGTGGGTGCCGGTGCCACCTGTGTCTCTCAGACACGTCCCTGCCCAGGGTGGTGCCCTCATCCCTGCATCAGATCGTGTCTCCCTGCAGACTCCGAGTCTGGGAACACCACCCAGTCACAGCCACTTGGGCTGTCACCAGCTTCCCTGGTCCCACAGACACTGCCTTTGAATTCAGCTTCCGACTCTCTCCAGCACCTGGTGCTTCTTTGATGATTGAAGAATCGCCTGGAACTGGGCTACCGCGGTGGCACCCCAGCGACCTCTCTCCGCGGTCCTTACCCGCCCCCATTCATCTTGCACAAGCAGCAAATTAATCCCTCCCTCCCCATGGACTACAGAGACCCAGTACCAGACAATGTGCCCCATCCGCTACCCAGCTGGTCACTCCCCCAGAGATGGGGGGTCATTGCTAGAGGCCCTGGGGATGGTTCTGCGCATCAGAGAAGCTCTGACACATTCCCCTTCAGCTGCCCAGTCCCCTCGCACGGCAGGCTGGCTGCCCAACACCCCCCTGTGGGTAGCTGAAGTACCTGGCCTCGGAAAGAGTGCACTCGGGTCCTTACTATTGGTGCCTGGAAACCCCGAGTCAGTGGCTGCTGGGGGAATCTCAGCAACCTCTCAGCGACCCCGGGAATCCCGGCGCAGCCTCCCCGCTCTAACTGGCGCGTGGCCAGACCTGAGCGTGAGGAAAGCAAGGAGGAGGAGGATGCAGAAGTGTTATATTCGATAGCAAAGTAATAATCTTCCAATTCCGCAGTCAGTGTAACTCCTGCCTGCATTCAGTTTGGGGTGGGAAAGATACTCACGCTTTCCTACATGTTTGGATTAGATGATTATAAGACTTTTGCCATGAACTATTTTTAGAGTTAAAGCGCCCGGGGGTGCGCTGGGTGTTTCCTTTCTGCTCCCAGTTTCTGGGCTCGCCGGCCCTGCCCCCACGAGTGGGCAGTGCGGGGGTGGGGTGGGGTGGGGGCGAAGGCAGCCCTTCCTGCGCAGGAACTCCGACGTGCAGGGTGAATGCTGACTATAGAAACAACTCTCACTGTTCGAAAAACTCTCACACCACCGTTTTAGGGTAACGCGAGCGGCTGCTCACTGCAAAGTCCACTCAGGAGACGGCAGTGGTGCTAACGACACCCTGCAGCCGCCTGTTCCCCCGCAACCTGGGGGACCCGGGGCTGGGCTGCCGTCTCCTCCCCGCGATTCCCGGGGGAGCCGCGACCCCCTAAGACGGCTTTCGCCCGGTCGGCGCCGGGGACAGAGCGAGCCGCACGCAGGCCTCTGACCCCGGAGCCCGCTGGTCACTCCGACGACTCATCGGCCCAGGTGGGCTTTCCACGGGATGAGGGTCCGTGGGGCCCCAGGAGCATCTGGCCTCTGTTCTCAGCCCTCAGGGGCTGCAGGGGAAGAAGACTTTCAGCATTTTTGTGAAAATTCGTAATAAAGGAGCCAGGCTGGAGGGCCCTTCCACTCACCCAGCAGAAGGGAGGAAGGTTTTCTCCTCGCTTGGCAACAGCCCAGCCAATGAGAGGCTGGCAACAGCCCAGCCAATGAGAGGCTGGCAACAGCCCAGCCAATGAAAAGGCAGCAGGCCGCGAATGCCCAGTTTCCTTCCTCCAATGGGCTCTCTGCTCGCAACAGCTCCTCCCAGCTTCCCTTTCCTGCTGGAAAGGAACGTTCCTCTCCTTTGTTCTCGGGCCTTGCCTGGCCTTGCCTTAGTGCACGCGTGCCAGCGGCAACTCTGCTCTCCCCGAATAAGTCCACTGTTGCTGGGAAAATAACTTTCACGGTGAAGGTCAGCGTCGTCTGGAGGAAGCCACGACGCCGCAGGAGAGTCCCGCTGAAGGACGGGAAGATGACCGAAGGCCATTAAAGGACGGGAAGCTTGCGCCTCTCATGACCCCACTAGAAATCTGTGCTCGCTGCACACCAACCTTCTTGTAAATGCCAGGCTGTCTCGTGACTAGTCCCCTTACTCGCAGTATTTTTTTTTGCATGTGTTGACAATATTTATTTAGAAAAATGTCAACATTTACAATCAAGACTCCACAGTTTCTGCCAATTTGCATTGGCATTTCTCTTAAAAAAAGAGAGAGAGCGAAAGAAATTAACTTTTTTTTTTTTTTTGCCTTTGGATGGGCCGTGACCTTGCAGATGGGCTGTTGCCAGTGTGACTGAATCCTTGTATGTAAATGAAAGGGCGTCAGCGAGCAGGAAGGGTCTCAACGAGCGGGGTGGGTAGGGTCAAGGTCAACGTTCACTCATCCGATTGTGATTCTGGGTCGATAATCATGCAAACACACAGTAATGGTGACCATTTAGAAAATGAAATATTTTCTAGAACGCGTTTCAAGGGTACAGACTCAGTGGGGACAACGAGGAGTCTGTTGAAAATTTGCCTTGGAATGGTGTTATGACATTTACACTGTTTGACAGGATTTTACCCCCTGATTCGGAAGAACGGCTTGTCGAAATTATTCAATAGCTTCGAACCATGGAAAACGCGACAAAAACACAGTGCTGTGGATTCAGGTGTTTTTGAAACAAAACATTTTCTGTTTGGGACTGTATGGGTAGATCTCAAGCACCCAACAAAATGTGTCCCCGCAAACAAAATGACCCTCCCCCTAAGGAGGACACTGGTCTTGCTGTCCGTCGCTGCTTCCAGTCTCAGCCGCTTCCATGAGCAGAAATGACATCGAAACACTGGCAAGTTACAGCCATTGACCTTCAAGTGCAGCGCCCCCTGGTGGCACCACGTGTGCGGCCTCCGCCGGCACTGAGCGCACCTGTCACCGGCCGCGGAGGGGAGAGGAACCCTTGTGCCCCGTTTCTCCTCAAGTCCCACCCAGAGCTTCCAATACACCCGTCTGGAGACCCAGACTAAGCTTAAAGTCTTCGCGAGCATGTTTTTTTTTAAACCTCACCCGAGGATATGTTTTTATTGATTTTAGAGAGAGGGGAAGGGGAAGAGAGACAGAGGGAAACATTGATCAGTTGCCTCCCGCAAGCGCCCTGACCGGGGATTGAACCTGAAACCCAAGCATTGGGAATCGGACCGGAAATCAGGCCTGAAACTTTTTGGTGTAGAGGACCCTGCTCCAACCCACTGAGCCTCTCAGCTGGGGCGCTAATGTGTTTTGATTGCTCCAATCACACATTGCTACAATCAAAGAACCTAAACTTATATATATTTATATAACACATACCATATCACATAATGACATATAACATATATTTATTATATATTATATCATATACAATTGTATATAACAATATAGAACATTATAATCATACATCATATATCAATTATGTATCAATAACACAACACTAATAATAACTATAATTATATATTAATATGGAATAATTATATGATACACACTATATAATAATATATTTTATAAATATATATGTATATCTATTTTGCTGGAATATGCAACATCAGCCCCCCTTCCGGCTTTCCGTGTTTCTGGCCCACAGTGTGGGAACTTCCGGAACCCTGCTCTTGGTCCCTCGGTGTGGCATTAAGTCTTCACCCTGTTACAAGTGTCCCCGCGAATGTGAAACCAATCTGCTGAATGGCTCAGTGAAATTAGCTTCATCAACACTTATAATTAAAGGGAAATCATTTTTTATTCAAACCAACTTGCACTTCACAGGATTTAATACCTTGCCGCCGTCAAGCCGGCGATAACCGTGCATTATGGGTCATTTGCAGGGAGCGAGGCAAAATTAGCTACTGGGCTTGTTTCCAAAGTCCGGACAGATTTATGACGGCTCCGATATTGACCAATAATATTTTAAAAGCCTTTAACATTTCTCAGCACTGCTGGTTATAAAGAATTTATGAGCCCCCAGTGCTGTAAAATGCAGACGGCGTTCCAGGCAACAGCGTATATAACTTCTCCGTCACGTGCACTCCCACTTGAAATTTCAGGTGTGTTTGTGAGTTGCAGGACAAGGGGCACTCCTGCACCCGAAATTAGCAGAACAGGTCTCAGGCAGTTCACAGAAGGGGACACCCGGGCGCCGCACTGAAGTCAGCCAGAATTCCCCGTGTCTTTGTCACAGACGCGTGGCTTTGTTGACTGAGAATGGCGCTTGCACGGACTTCCACTCAAACGCGAACGACGGACAGTTTTGTTCTCGCGAAGTGTGGATTTGTTGCCGTCCAAGAGGGCGTTTTTCTTTCAATGCTAAAAACAGTTCGAGGAGTAATTATCCGTACTTTCCTGTAAGGCCGAGGGTCAAAGGTCGAACGCTCTACGGTGCGCCCCTCCCCACCCCCAGCCAATGACGCTCTGGATGTCCTCCGTTCTATTTGGTATTTTAGGGGGTTCCTGACTCGGTAGAGAGACATTCGTTACTGGGCTGGACAGAGTGGCCCAGTTCGTTTCGCGAAGGGCCAGCTGACATCGTCACCAAGGTCTCGGAGTCGTTGTACGCGACCTCCTTCGACTCTGGCTGTAACTGGCCCCTTAAACAGGAGTTTTCCGGGGGACACCTGTTGGCGTGAAGGAACAAACTCCAAGAGCACCCCCAATTTGCCGTTGTCATTACCGATTTCCTTCCCCGAAACCCACGTCCTAGCCGGCGTCAGCGAGCATCAGGAGGTGTCCGAGTTCACACACACGGGATTTTGTCCCGTCGCTCGCCCACTGGACAACGCTGGGCCCCAAGCCTGCGAAGTGCCAGACCCACTCTTGCGCATGCTCTGAAAGCGTCTTCTGCTCCGCTCCCAGCGACGGAAAGTTCCCGCTGTCCAGACGAGGGAGGGCGAGGCTGCTCGCAAGGGGGTGGCCCGCACAGAACCAGAAAGACGCCCTCCTGGGGCCCAGACCTCTCGGGTATGAGTGAAGGTGCCGGCCGGTAGGAGGGGCGGGGCAAAGCGAGAATGGGGGCTCCGCCCTCCCCGGCTCACAGAGGTTGTCTGGGCCTTGGACAAGGGCTACCCACCCTCCCCCTGCTCTGCACCCTAATGTCTCGAACGCAAGAGGGGCGCGCGTGCTGCTGCTGCTGCTGCTGCGTGGAAGGCGGAGGCTCTCAACGCCAAGGACACTGCTTGCTGGCCAACAGTGGGGGTCGGGGCTTTCCTCTGCTCCGAGGGGCGCCTCATCTCCTGGGTCGGAGCTGTGCGTGAGCAGGAGACCTGGCTTTCCCCAAATCTGTCTCCGGGGTGGCTGCCTCCCCCAGAGGCCCGCTCAGGGGTCTGACTCCGGATACGAGGAGTGCCGCCCGCTCGCCCTGAGACTTAATCCGGGAATTTCTGCTGTCGACCGTGTTCATTCACACCTCTGCTGCGGAAACACAGGTCCGGTGTCCGTTTATCTGGTCACCGGGAACTTTGTGCATTCCGTAAGCAATGAGCATGGCAGGGCAGGTTAAAAAGCCAGAGTGCCCCTTGGGCCTCGGGAATTTTCCACTCGATCGCCTTCCCCCACTGTTTGTTGCTCCAGCTGTGCTGTGGGTTCTGCAGTGTAACAGTGGTGGGATTTAGGGGGAAAGCTTTGTGTTATTGAGCCCAATGATTGGGCTTTTTTTTTTAACTGCAAAATTACAAGACCGGAGAAAGTGTGAGGGGCAGTGTGTGACAGAGAGAAGGAGCAGAGAAGGGCGTTCTGAGTCCTGACCTCCATGTGATTCTCTTCCACTCGGTTTCTTAGGTGATCGGAGAAGCTCCTTTGTGAAAAAAATGTGCATTCAGAAAATGCATCCATTTTCCTAGATGATACATAGTATTTAAAAAAATTGTTTTTACAGAAAGGGGAAGGGAGGGAGAAAGAGAGGGAAAGAAACATCCATGTGTGGTTGCCTCGTGGGCGCCTCCTACTGGGGACCTGGCCTGCAACCCAGGCATGTGCCCTAGACTGGGAATTGAACCTGCGACCCTTTGATTCGCAGGCTGGCACTCCATCCAGCGAGACACACCAGCCAGGGCAGTAATACTTTTTATTGTTACAATCCATGCACTATCTGATTTGTATGCTAAATTATTAATCATTTTCTGTCTACAGCTGGGAAAATGTTTTAATTTTAAAGACGATAAAGCGGCATTTAGGCCAGTAATACATTACTGAATGTGAAAACATCTGTGACAAGGCACCTGGACGGCTTATCTGCCAGAGACATATGTCAGGAATAAGGATGCGGCGCCCAACAGCCCATTCACCTGCAGATGAGTGTCTCCGATAGACTGCGTGTTGGCTAATGGGAACATTAAGGCGCGTCGCTCAGCTGTGCGTGAGCTGGCGCGTCCCCCCCCCCCCGCCCCGCCCCGGGTGTGGTTTGGCCGCGCGCCTTCCCGCGGCGTCACTGCACAGTGGGATCGCTGCGCCGCCCTGGGAGCGGCCGGGGGTTAGGGAGCGGTAACCTCGCGGGCAGGGGCCAGCAGCCCGGGCAGCGGCTTTGGGCACGAGGAGAGGCCCTTCTCCGCTCTCCTCGGGTGGAGGCTCACAGCCGCGCAGAGGTTGGGGGCCTGTCCCGACAGAGCCATCAGCAGGAACGTCCATCTGCGGGTGTTTTAAAAGAGGGCTGCTGGGCAGAGCAAGAAAACCAAACCGGAAGAGGCTGATGGCTGAGGACTCAGACGCACCCAGCGGGAGACACGGGTCTGTCTACACCCAGGATGCTGGGCTTGGGCAGCAGTGGCTGAGGGGGCCCAGGGGGGTCCGCAGAGGACTTGAGTCTGCTTCTAACACCTGCCAGGTCCAGGGGCCGTCAGGTCGTCAGGGTGCAGTGGGTATCAAACAAGGGCGCGCTCCCCGGGGTGCCCCCCAGGGGTCACCATCTGCACTAGCACCTGGGGGAGGAGCCATCTGGGACTATGAGTCAAGGGACCCTGACATCCAAACTCCCGGCCCAGACCCCGCGGACGCCCTGAGCCAAGGCTACAGCCGTCTGTCCCTGCATGCGGTGCCCGGCGAGGAAAACAAGCCCGTTCGCTATTTGTTACTGGCGTCGGACTTGACCGCCTGTGGCCCGGGGCGGGCCTTGCTGATGCGCGCACGTGCACCGTGTGATCTGTAAACAGGCCCCCCCCCGTCGCGGAGGAGGACACGTGTGCTCTTCATGGGGGGGGCGGCATGGCTGCAGTCTGGGCCCAGCCGTGTCTGTCTGTCCTGTGGCTGCTCTGACAAAGGTCCATTGTATTAAGTGGGTCCTCAGTGTGGCATGTGGCGGGTTATTTATGAAACTGCTCCTGCATAAGGTGGAAGTGACCCCCAATCTTACCTTCCGGGGG
>PVIA01015241.1:0-23536 GCA_004024845.1 Tonatia bakeri
AATAAAGAATACAGCATCTGAAATAAATAATACAGTGGAAGGAATAAACAGTAGATTGGATGAAGCAGAGGATCGAATCAGCAATTTGTAAGACAAGGTAGAAAGAAACACCCAGGCAGAGCAGCAAAAAGAAAAAAAGAATTTAAAAAAATGAGGAGAGATCGAGAAACATTTTGGATAACATGAAGCCTAACAGCATCTACCTCATGAGAATACCAGGTGAAGAAGAGTGTAAAAAACGGATCGAGAACCTACTTGAAGAAATACTGATTGAATACTTCCCTAATCTAGTGAAGAAAAAAGACACACATGTCCAGCAAGCTCAGAGAATCCCAAACAAGTTGGACCCAAAGAGACCTACACCAATACACATCATGTTAAAATGACAAGGTTTAAAGACAGGGAGAGAATCCTAAAAGCTGCAAGACAAAATAAAGTAGTTACCTACAAGGGAGCTCCAATTAGACTGGCATCTGATACTTAACAGAAATATTTCAGACCAGAAGGAAGTGTCATGAAGTATTGAAGGCGATGAAAAGCAAGGACCTAAAACCAAGGCTACTTTACTCAGCAAGGCTAGCATTTAAAATTGAAGGAGAAATAAGGAGCTTCCCAGACAAAAAACTAAAGCAGTTTGTTAACAAGAAACCAATACTACAATAAATGTTAAAGGGGTTGCTTTAAGAAGAAGTAAGAGGAGGAGGCAGAGGTGGGAGAGTGGGAAGGAAATTCAGGGGAGAGGATGAAAGGAGGGCCGAGTGGGTGGGGGAATGTGGGGGAGGAGGAGGAGAGAAAAGAAGAAAACAATGTAACAATAAAATGGCACTACATACATATCTATGAATAACCATCTTAGATGTAAGTGGCTTAAATGCTTCTACCAAAAAACATAAGGTAGTTGAGTGCATAAGTAAATAAGACCTGTATATATACTGCCTTCAAGAGGCCCATCTCAAATTGAAAGATACACATAGACTAAAAGTAAAAGGATGGAAAGAGATATTTCATGCAAAAAATGGGGGAGGGCAGCTGGGGTAGCAGTACTTATACCCAGAAAATTAGACTTTAAAATCAAGGCTATAGGAAAATTCTATATAGTGATAAAGGGAACAATCCAACAAAAGGATAAAACTCGAGTAAACATTTATGCACACAATGTAACACCTCATATGTGGAGCATATCTTCATGGACATAAAGGGAATGATCCACAGAAATACAGTCATCTTTGCAATTTTAACATCCCATTGACTTCAATGGATAGATCTTCCAGACAGAAAACCAATAAGGAGACAGTGGCCTTAAATGACATACTAGATCTAAATGGATTTCATTGATATCTTCAGAGCATTTCACCCAAAGCAGCAGAATATACATACTTTTCAAGTGTACATGAAATGTGTTGTGTGTTACACCACATGTTTGGGCACAAAAGAAGTCTCAATAAATTTAAAAAGATTGATATCATATCAAGCATCTTCTCAGACCGGGATGGTATGAAACTAGAAATCAATCACAAGAACACTGAAAAACAAGCACAGATATGGAAGCTAAATAACATGTTATTAAACAACGAACGGGTCAACAATGAGATCAAGGAGGAAATCGAAAGATACCTTGAAACAATGAAAGTGAGGAGACAACAATCCAAAATCTGTGGAACACTGGAAAAGCAGTCCTAAGAGAGAAATTCATAGCATTAAAGGCCTAATTCAAAAACAAACAAACAAAAAAACAAGTAAAAGTTAAAGTAAACAATCAAATTTCACAGTTAAAGAAATTTGAAAAAGAACAACTAAACAAACCCAATGTGAGTAGAAGGAGGGATAGAAAAGGATCAGAGCAGAAATAATAAAAATAGAGTCTAAAAAATGATAGAAGAGAGCAATCCAAGAGCTGGTTCTTTGAAAAGATAAACAAGATTGACATACCTTTAACCATACTCATCAAGAAAAAATGAGAAAGGACCTAAATAAATAAAATCAGAAATGAAAGAGGAGAAATAACAGTTGACACCAAAAAAATGCAAGCAATTATAAGAAAAACATTATGAACAATTATATGCCAACAAACTGAATAATGTGGAAGAAATGGATAAATTTTTAGAAACATACAATCTTCCAAAAATAAATCAGAAAGAATCACATAATCTAAATAGACAGATTACACCTCGGTAAATTGAAGCAGTAATCAAAAAACTCCCAACAATCAAGAGCCCTAGACCAGATGTCTTCACAGGTGAATTTTACCAAACATTCAGAGAAGAACTAACACCTGTCCTCAAACTATTTCATAAAATTCAAGAGGAGTGAAGGCTCCCAAACTCATTTTAGGAGTTTTCCTAATTCCAAACTCAGATAAAGACACTACAAAGAAAGAAAATTATAGGCCAATATCCCTCATGAACATAGACACTAAAATCCTTAATGAAATATTAGCAAACCAAATATAGAAATGCATCAAAATCATCATACACTATGATGAATGGGGATTTATTCTGGGAATTCAAGGTTGGTATAACATTTGCAAATCAATAAGTGTGATTCACCACATAAACAAAATGAAGGATAAAACCCACATGATCATATTAATAAATGCAGAAAAAGCACTGGATAAAATCCAGCACATATTCATGATATAAACTCTCATCAAAGTGGGAATAGAGAGAACATACTTAAAACCATAAGCCCATATATGACAGTCCCACTTCCAGCATGATACTCAACATTAGAAAACTACAAGCATTTTCCTGGAGATCAGGAATAAATAAGGGATGTCAGGCTTTCACCTCTCTTATTCAACATAGTATTGGAAATCCTAACCACAGCAGTCAGACAGGAAAAAGAAATAAAAGGCATCCAAATTAGAAAGGAGGAAGTAAAACTGTCATTATTTGCAGATGACGTGATACTGTACATAGAGAACCCCAAAGATCCACCAAAAAACTACTAGAACTGATAAATGAATTCAGCAAAATAGCAAGGTACAAAATTAATATCCAGAAATCGGTTGCATTTTTATACGCCCAAAACAAACTAACAGAAATGAAACAAGAAAACAATCCCATTCACAATTGCTTCAAAAAGAATAAAATACCTAGGAATAAACCTAACCAGGAATGTAAAAGACCCATACTCAGGAAATAATAAGACATTGAAGAAAGAAATTGAGGAAGATACAAATAAGTGGAAGCCCATACCATGTTCCTGGATTGGGAGAATTAACATCATTAAAATGTGCATACTACCCTAAGCAGTCCGTAGATTCAACACAATTCCTATCAAGATCCCAATGATTTTTTTTCACAGATTTAGAACAAATATTTCCAAAATGTATATAGAACTAAAAAAGTCCCACTGCATAGTAACAGCAATCCTGAGAAAGAAGAAGAAAGTTGGAGGAATTACACTACCTAATATCAAACTATATTACAAGACCATAGCAATCTAAACAGCCTTCTGGCATAAAAACAGACACATAAATGAATCGAATGTAATACAGAGCCCAGAAATAAATTCACAACTTTATAGTCAATTAATATTTGACACAGGAAGTAAGTACATACAATGGGCTAAAGATCGTTTATTCAATAATTGGGTTTTTGAAAATTGGAGACATACATGCAGGAAACTGAAACTAGATCACCTTCTTATACCACACACAAGAATAAATTGAAAATGGATGAAAGACTTAAATGTTAGACCTGAAACCATAAAAATCTTGGAAGAAAACAGGCACCAAAATCTCAGACATTGCTCATAGCATTTTTAAATAAATTTTTAAAATATTTTATTTATTTTTAGAGAAGGTATGGGAGGAAGAGAGGGAGAGAAACATCAATGTATGGTTGTCCCTTGCTCAACCCCACTGGGGACCTGGCCCTCAACCCAGGCATGTGCCCTAGACTGGGAATCAAACCAGCAAACATTTGGTTCACAGGATGGTATTCAATCCACTGAGCCTTGCCAGCCAGTGCCAATTTTTTATCGGATATATCTCCTCAGGCAAGGGAAACAAAAGATTAAATGAACAAATGGGACTACATCAAACTAAAATGTTTTTTTTTAAGATTTCATTAATTTTAGAGGATAATGGAGAGAAAAAGAAGAAACATCGATGTGCCAGAGATACATCAATTGGCTGTCTCACACATGCCCCCAACCAGGGACCTGGCCCACACCCCAGGCATGTGATCTGACTGGGAATTGAACTAGGAACCCTTTGGTTCTCAGGCTGGCACTCAGTCCACTGAGCCACACCAACCAGGACCAAACAAAAGTATTTGCACAACCAAGGAAATCATCAAGTAAATAAATGACAGTCTACAGAATGGGAGAACTTATTCACCAATACATCTGACAAGGTGTTAATATCCAAAATTTATAAAATACTTACAAAACTCAACACCAAATAAACTAAAAAACAAACAACCCAATTAAAAAATGGGCAAGGAACCTGAACAGACACTTCTCCAAAGAGGACATATAGATGTCCAATAGATGTGTGAAAAGATGCTCAATGTCACTAATCATCAGAGAAGTGTAAATTAAAACATGAGATATCATCTCACACCTGCCAGAATGGCTATCATCAATAAATCAACAAACAAGTGCTGGTGAGGATGTGGAGAAAGGGTAACCCTTTTGCATTATTGGTTGGATGCAGATTGGTGCAGCCCCTGTAGATAGCAGGATGGAGTTACCTCAAAAAATTAAAAATGGATCTGCCTTTTGACCCAGTGACACCACTTCTGGGAATATATCTGAAGGAACCCAAAACACTAATTCAAGATAACATAAGCACCCATATATACATTGCAGCATTATTTATAATTGCCAAGATATGAAAATAGCCCATGTGTCCTTCAGTACATGAGTGGATAAAACAACTATGGGATCCCTGACTGGTGTGGCTCAGTGGACTGAGTACCAGCCTGCAAACCAGAGGGTCGCTGGTTTGATTCCCAGTCAGGGCACATGACTGAGTTGAGGGCCAGGTCACCAGTGGGTGTTGCACAAGAGGAAACCACCCACTGATGTTACTCTCCCTTTTTTTGTCCTTCCCTTCCCCTCTGTATTACACACACACACACACACACACACACACACACACACACAACTGTAGGACATTTACACAATGGAATAGTTACTTGGTTTTAAAAAAAGAAGAAAAATACTGTTTGTAACTGTATGGATGGACCTGGAGAAAATTACTTTAAGTGAAATAAGCCAGTTAGAGAAAGACAAGTGCCATATGATTTCACTCATATGTGGAATCTAATGAACAGACTGAACTAACAAGGAAAAGGGGACAGACTCATGGATGGAGAACAGGATGACTGCTAGTTGGGGGGTGGTGGCAGAGGGATGGAGCAAAGAGCAGAAAGGACTCATGGACATGGACAACATTTTGGTGATTGCTGAGGGAATGGAGGTATAAGAGGACTGAATGGTAATGGGAAAAATACAATAAAGATCAATTTCTTTTTAAAAATACAAATTGGTAGTTACAGAATAGTCATGAGGATGTAAATAGAGCATAGGGAATAGAGTACCAGGAGAACACATATGTATGACCCATGGTCATACACAACAGTGTGGTGATTGACTGAGGGAGATGGGGGCATGACTGGGTGGAGGGGGGCAAAGGGGAAAAGCTGGGACAACTGCAATAGCATAAACAATGAAATATAATTAAAATAAGAAATAATGTTTGGAAACCCTGTGGTGATAAGGACTAAAATCACTGCAGGCATACTTACTATCTGTCAGCTACTGTGCCGGGAACATCACATATTTTTCATTTTATATTTATAATAACCAGCAGGACTATTCTTGTTTTAGAGGAAACTGGGTTTTTGAGCAGTTAGATAACTTTTCCAAAGTTATACCACTAATAAGTGCAGAGCTGAGATTTAGGCCAGGGAGTGCATGGTGCCAGAGTCTGTATAATTTTCCATGATTGCTTCCTCTTGCCTCATTCCCACTCCAATAATTATCTCTTCTGTGCTTTAGCTGATAAGAAAGAAGGAAAGTTACACTTCCCTATGTCACACTGAGCACTTTCTTAGTTTTTGCTCCTTTGATCCCCTGCACTTAAAAAAGCACTGGTATGTATATATACTTCTGTTGCTAGAATAGAATATTACTTGGCCATATAAAAACAATGAAATAGCCCTGGCTGGTGTAGCTCAGTGGATTCAGCATGGGCTGCAAAACAAAGGGTCACCAGTTTGATTTCCAGTCAGGGCACATGCCTTGGTTGCAGGCCATCTGAATCCCTCCAGTGGGGGCCATGTGAGAGGCAGCCACACACTGATGTTTCTCTAACTTTCTTTCTCCCTCCCTTCCCCTCTCTCTAAAAATAAATAAATACAATCTTTTAAAAAAAAAACAACAATGAAACACTATGTTTTATGACAGCATGCATGGACCCAGAGGGTGTTACGCTCAGTGAAATAAGTCAGACAGGAAAAGACAAATACCATATGATTTCACTTTATGTGGAATCTAAATAACAAACAAAACAGAAACAAACTCATAGATTCAGAGAACATTTTGATGGTTGCCAGAGGGGAGGCAGATTTTGGGATGGGCGAAAAAGGGGAAAGAATTAAGAGGTACAAATTGCCACTTATAAAAATAGTCACAGGATGTAAATTATAGCACAGGGAATATAGTCAATAATATTGTAATAACTATGTATGGTGTCAGATGGGTGCTATATTTATTGGGGTGATCACTTTGTAAATTATATAAATGTGTAAATACTATGTTGTACACCTAAAAGTAATATAATATTGTATGCCAACTGTACATACAAAAATTGCTTTTAAAAAGCAACATGTAGTCTTGAATTAGAAGGTTAATATCAGGCCCTGGCTAGTGTGGCTCAGTGGATTGAGCACCAGCCTGCAAACCAAAGGGTCACAGGTTCAATTCCCAGTCAGGGCACATGACTTGGTTGCAGGCCAGATCCCCAGTTAGAGGCACATGAGAGGCAATCACACATTGATGTTTCTCTCCTTTCTCACTCCCTTCCCCTCTCTCTGTAAGTACATAAATAAACAAATAAATAAATACATACATACATAAAAAGGTTAATGTCAGGAACACAAAGGAATCGTATCCCTCATTCTCTGGAAGTGGTGATTTATCAATAGTTTTGAAAGATAATATGATTTGTGAATTGTTACTATATGACCCAAATTCATTAGAACAAGCAGTGTGAAATGTGCTTTGAAACATCTGAGACAAATGGTAGCAAAGGAAAGTGTTTCTTTTATGTATCTACAACCCCACCAACTGGTAGCATAGCCCAAGCTCACTGCTTTTGATACTACAACCTATCCTTGACCTGGCTTTAACTATGACACAGTTGAGAATGAAGGTACAAAGTTTAGACTGGACGTGGTTACTGATTGTGGGTTAATAAAAGATGGTGTCCAGGAGTTCAGTTTGGACAACTGAGCAGATAGGTGGTGGCATCATAATTAGGTAACCAAAACAGGAGACGATGACAGTTTGGGAAAGAAGATGTGCTATCACTTTTTTTTACATGTTGATGAGTTACCGTTATCTGTGAAAAGTAGAGCATGAATAGGCTACCCAATATCTGAATAGATGGATGCAGCCTTCATGTTATCTTCAGTGTCTCAATTGCTGTGTCCCATACATTAGGGGTTTTGTGTCTCTTTTATGAGCTCATAAAATATTAAATTACCTATTCCTAATTTGATCCCCCATTGCATATCCACATGTCATCTACCGTTGTCCTACCACAGCATTCCTACTATATACACATTTTACAGAAATCACTTTGTTGAATCTTTTTAAACTTCTGGTTTTAGGAATATAGAAACATACGTCATTTGCCTATAAGTGGAGACTGCAGTAGCCTCTGCAAATATGAGGAAGATGCTCGATGGACAGTGTTTCTTGTTTCATTACCACACCAATGGAAATCACTGAGTTGATGATGCTATTACATGTTTCTATTTCAGTTATTTTTAAATATAATAACAATGTTCATTCATTTTATTTATAGCTCCAAAAGGAATTCTTCATTTGTCTCCTGATGTTTATCAAGAGATGGAAGCCAGCCGCCACAAAGTAATCTCTGGCACTACCCTAGGCTATTTGTCACCCAAAGATATGAACCAACCCTCCAGCTCTTTCTTCAGTTTATCTCCCACCTCGAATAGCTCAGCCACAATTGCCAGGGAACTCCTAATGAATGGAACATCTCCTACGGCAGAAGCCATAGGGTTAAAAGGAAGTTCTCCTACTCCCCCTTGTCCTGCAGTACAACCTTCAAAACAGCTGGAATATTTAGCAAGGATTCAAGGCTTCCAGGTATGAATTAAAAGCAAATGAAACAATTTATTAGCTCCAAATCCTTCATCTGTATCCATCAGAAAGCTCATTCTTCCCTGCTAGTGTGAAGACCCAAATGCCATTCACATTGTAAATTGTTAGGAACACAAACGAGAGAGAAAAGAGAGCTGTATGCACATGCCTCATGATTTTTATTTTCATTCTACCCACTAATTCTTTTGCTGCCTGGCTGTCCTCCATTTTCTTCTTTCTCCTTTTTTTTAAAAAACATTTTTCGTTCTCTATATTGCAGTTGGTCTTGATTGGTACATCTATCTACTCACTCTGCCTTCTACAAACAAAAATTCTGCCTTTATACATTTTGCAGTAGTTTGGAGCTCTAAGTTCTTCCTCCTTCTACAGTAAGGTTAACTTTTTCTAACTGTGCTTTTACTTTCATAGCAGTTTTGAATTTAACCTTCTATTGCTAGTAATGATTCAGGTATACAATTAAATTATAATATCCTAAAGGTCTGTTACCTTAGGGATTGATTAAAATGGCATTAGAACAATAATGAAATGCTTCCTAGTTGTTTGAGGCATACCAACATGTATTTGTTTTACTGGATCATGTTTTGAACCTTCTGGGGTAATAACACTGCCTCAGGTGGTACCAACAATTCTGTTTCACTGAGAGCAGTCTAACACTAACTATAGTCTACTTAACTGGTTGTGTATATGAATTTGGGGATAGAAACTCTTCCTATTTATTCTTTGTTCCCTTTTGAAAAAAAAGCAACAGTCCTCTATGGATAGAATTTTGGAAATGATTGTTAACTCTAGGAAGAGGAAATACCTGTGTTCTGATTTCTTCATTGCCTTGAAAATCACATGCTGACCTGTAATCGCTAACTTGACTGGTGAGCTGTAGAGAACTTGAGTGTGCCAGTCTCGCTCCCTCAGATTCCACTGTTTTCATCCCCTTCTACATCTTAATCTTACTCCTTAAGACCAAAAACTGTAATTTTCTTTAGAAATGCCTTGGAAAATGTGTATTATGTAGAGTGATCATGTATTTATACACATTTTACAAGTTTAGATACAAAATAAGAAAGAAGATCATGTGTTTGGGGGGATTTTGCATGTTTTTTTCCCTCATAGGAAATGGATGCATTCAGATCTATTGCCAGGTAGTTTTTAGTGTTTTTAATTAGATTATTTATAAATTAAAGAAGCTGTTACTAATCCTTGGTTCTGTTATCTGAAATTTTAAATGCTTAAAGTGAAAATTTTAGAATTTGGTATTGTTTATTATAAGAATGACAATAAATCACTGTTCAAAATAAAAAGACCTCAATTCATACAGTTAAAGTACTGGGGAAAAAATTAAGTAATTTCTAGTTCTGTGTATTATCTGCCTAGGATGAACTAGAAATAAATTGTCATGAAATGAAATCCACTGCTTACTTACAAATCTAGTCATTTAGAAATGCCTGAAAGTAACACTGCATTTTTTAAAAAACAAAGCACAAATTGCATTCAAGCTCTGGATTGATTTTTTGGCTTGGAGATGTTATTATAGTAGATGCAGTTTTGCTACTTTAATTTTTTATTTGTATTTTAACATACATTTACTTTAATTAAAATGTTATCTGTTTTCCCCATTTGGGGGCTGACTGCTCAGACCTTTTTTAAAAAGCTTACACAGAGATAATATTCGTTATTTAAGGACAAGTTAAACATATCTAAATTTGTATACTGTGACTTTTACATACTCATGAATATAAAGAAGCTTCTTTGGTCAAATGAGCTTGGTGTTGATGTGAAACACTGTCTCTGATGGATCGTAACCTGCGGTTGAGCAGTGAATGAAATCTGTGGGAAACAGCTCGGTGTCCTGTGAGGTGCAGCTGCACACATCTTCATTTCACAGTAGAAGGGTCTTTGTGGTTGAGTTTTAAAGCCCATTTCTTTAACTTTCTCAGGTATATTTACCTGGTAGAAGAATATGTAGATTGTGTCTATTTCTTAAATATTTTAATTGGACTGTAGCTTAGAAATTATAGGGCCAAGTTGTTATGGATTACATGCTATTCTGTTATTTTTATTTCTGGAATTTAAAAACAATGAATTCTTTTACTATGCTTCTAGGTTAGTATTTTTTTGTTATTGTACACTGAATAGATATTATTCTTATTGAATATTGTATAAACCCTTCTTTGGCCTTCTTTGCCCACTGAAATTTGATGTGACAACTATATTGTATTGCAAAGTAAAATTATATTAGTGTACTTAAAACTAAGTTGTTTTAATTTTTTTATCATTCAGTCTTTAATTAAAATTTATAAATTACAAGAAACTCATTTGCTCACCAGAATATAGGTATTAAACTCACATTCTTTTGCTTAAATCTATAAAATAATTTAAATTATTATATAATTAAAGATATTATTAATAAAGCTGATTTCACAGAGCAGAATGTGACTGAATGTTTGCACATTCTTGGTAATTCTTCTGTTTCTGTTTGGGCTCACCTAAAGTTTTTAATCACATTTTAGAAGTAAGCTTTGGATCTTTGTCATAAATGAATATTTGTCTCTTTGCAGCTTTACTGAGTGCATTTTAATTATTCTCTTTAAAACTTGAATGTTTTTAATGATTGTTTTATTTTTTTAAAAAAAGTTTTGTTATTCTGTGAACCTCAGACTTTATGCTTCAGTCAGTATGCTTCTGTAACATTATGCATTTCATAAAAACTCATTTGAAATTATAGTCAGACCATAGTGTTTCAGGGCTTTTTGTTGTATAATTTGATACTCTTTAATTATAATGCCAAAATGTTTCAAATTCATGTGACTTTTTAAAGAAAATTATAATGGGAGAGATATTCTTGAAATGCTGTACATTTGAGCTAAAATAGAATACTTTTTGTTATGTTTTAATTTACATTATTCTAAGTTTTCATATCTTTAATATTATTTTTATACTAGTGACATTAGAAATATCTTTGTATAATTAAATATAGGCAGTTTATACTAGTGACATTAGAAATATCTTTGTATAATTAAATATAGGCAGTTTATACTAGTGACATTAGAAATATCTTTGTATAATTAAATAATGGCAGTTTCTTTGTTTAAATGAGTCATTAGAAAATGATTAGATTGAACATGGAAATGATTTACAGTTATTCCTCAGTATCTGTGGAGATTAGTTCCAGGACCCCCACAGACACCAAAACCCACAGATGCTCAAGTTCCTTATGTCAGTGGAGCAATATTTACTTAAAACTTACACATATCTTCCTGTCTACTTTAAATCATGTCAGATTACTTATAGTACTTAACACAATGTGAATGCTATGTAATTCTCATACTGTGTTGTTTAGGCAATAATGACAAGTCCAGTACAGGTGCCACCATCATAAGCCTGACTATACAGTACACACCAGCAGCAACATAACCCTTTTTTTCCCAAAATTTATGATCCCTACTTTGTTGAATCTACAGACATGGAACCCACAGATATGGATGGCTGACTGTATTTATTCATTTATTCATTCATTCATTTTAGGGCTGACAGTATTTTAATAAATTATTCCTTCTAGATGGATTTAATTTCAGTTTACGATTCTGAAAAAAAACTAGACTTGTTTTTCTTACATAAAGAATATAAAGAAGCAGTTGGTGTCTCAGTTAAACCATAATTAGTGTTTTTACATATTTAAGGACTGTTTTATGGACGGACTTTTCATTATGGTGAGTTTTAGATGTTGGTACCATTTCTAGAAAAATGAGAATGTCAGTAGAAAGCTTTGAAACATGTACTTAAAACCTCTCTTTTCAAAGATAATTCAAACAACACATTTCAACTGATATGTCTTCTTTTGTGAAGTTTAATATGGTTATAGCAGGCTTATTTTATAGTTCTAGGCTCCAACACACAAGGGGATGCAAACTACATATCTCATAAGTATACTCCATCAAAACCAGTGGAATTACACCAGATCAACTCATTTTGCTAAAATTTCCAACACTAGAGAAAAAGAAAAACATTACATTGGAATAAAGAAACCCTGATGCACATAAAAACATACTGTAATGAGTAACAGAAATACTGGTAAGAGTCAAGTAAGCCTGAGGAACACAGTTCATTATTACTGTACAAATTATGCAGGACTAACTCCGCCCGAATCACTACAGAACGTAATCGTGGAACTCAAAAGGACAAAGACACTGAACTTGAGCCTTGGTTCCAGCATGTACATAGTAAGACATTTAAGACATTTCAAAGAAAAAGTAATATACAAACCCAGAAAGGTCCATTCCTACCACAGTGACTTTGATGTGGATCTGAAACCTACTACTGTGCTGCAGAAAAAAAGATGGCTGTCCTTTCATGCCCTCCCAAAGTAGAAACATCAGCAACTTTTTCTATTTGTATCAGAAGAGATTTAAACTCAGCGTAGTTGGAATTATTTGAAAATAAGGTCTTTGAAGAAAAATAAATTATTTTTCATCTAAAGGTGAATACATTTCCTTTTGCTAGAAAATGTTGGCAGTGATGTGACTGTTTCTGAGTAATATGAGATTAATTGTAGTGCCCATCAGGAGCCCTCATCTCAGGTTGGGGTTTATATACCTATACTCATTTTAGGTCATGTTGAAAGGAGTGTTTCCCTCTTTCCAGCTTCAGCTATGTTTCAGTTTTCTTTTTCATGAATGACAATAGTTTGAATTTCATGATTGTTCTCTTCTCACCCAGACAACTCTTGAGAAAGAGAATAGTATGTGGAATACTGCATGTAAAGGATTTGTGCACACTGAAAAGCACTTCTCTGACATTCCAGGGGCATTCTTAATTTAGGGGATCTATGGGTAAACAAGGGAATGAAACTGACATTCATTGGCTGACTTATTATGTAGCAGAGAGGAAAGTAGGCACTATGTACATTATTTTGTGACAAGCAGAAGTGCCTGGTACATTTTTGCTAACAAATCTTTATTTTAAATAAAACTATTGTACAGTGTTTGAAGGCTAATCCTTGTAAGTACAGCTAGTTTGTGGGGGTGGTCAGTGGTATTTTTAGATTTCATTAATACATTATGCCCCCAACTATACACATAACTGAGCCTGAGTTATTTAAATATTCTGGTTCTTGTAATCTGGTAGGAACTTTGGATTTTATTCTAAGGTAAAATTTTATTATGTAAATATACATTTGAGAGACTACCCAAGTAAAACATCCTAGCAGTAATCAGTTTACTAATTTTCCTATATGAAAGTATTAATTAATTTTAAACCTTGACTGATTTTAGGTTCTGAAAATTTCTGCCATTTTAACATGATCGCATCAAAAAGATTTAGCTGTCAGAGATAAGTTATCATTGAAAATCTTTTGAAATGTTTATAAAAAATATTTTTTTAAAGTGAATGAAAGTCCACAATCAAGTCCTAAAATGGAACATTTGAGAAAACAGGGACTACTTATGGAAAACCATATGAGGTTCATAGCTTGAAAACTTCTTATTAAGAGGAAAATAGTAGATAGTACATTAAGAATAGGTTCAATAATTTCATTATGTATGTGAAGAATTACACAGATATGAAGGCAGTCTGCTATGGGATATCATCCTATTGAAAACTGGAGTTGATTTAGCTGAAGAACAGAAAATGGAACTAAAATTTACTCATTCACTCTGGAAAAATACTTAATTAGTACCTATACCTACTGGTATAGGAGGAGTTATGATCAAGTTGGACACAGACAGATAAAAAATCAATATGCAGATGACCACTACCACAAATTAGTCCTCTCTCCATGGATTAGTGTTTCATAAAAAAGTAAAGATTCCTAGCAAGCTGCATGAAATAATGTACATAATGCCCTCCTTCATATAATAAGTGTCATGCCGAGTATAACCTGATAAGTGTCCACTTGAGGTATGGCTACACATGTCAGGAATCATAAATGGAGGAATTAGGGAAGCATTCATAGCAGAGGAGACATTTGAAATAAGTTTTAAAGAGCACAGAGAATTTAAGTGGATAATAAGAAAGGAAATTGCCGATAGAAGTAGCTAACCACTGAAGATGAAAGCGTGTGGTGTTTTCTGAGAAAGTGCTTGGAATTCAAAGTAGAAGTAGCAGGTAGGGAGGCTGAAAATGTGTGTGTTGCTGGTAGTTTGAATTTTAGTAGTTAGGCAGATACCACTGACATTTTTGAAAGGGTAATGATGCAGGTTTTGTATTTTAGAAAGATAATTCTGTAGGCAATGAGCAGGATGAACTAGACAAAGAAGAGACAGACTGGTGGTGTGGAAAGACTAATAAGAGTGGTTTTGCACAAATCAGAAGAGAAATAACAAAGACTGAATTCAGGAAGAGATAGCCAGCATAGCGGAAGGGGGCTAAAGTACAATTGTCTAAGAATTTATTTAATTGAGAAAGTTAAATGATTTTTGTTTTAAAAAATTGATTTTAGAGAGAGGAACAGGGAGGAAGAGGGAAAAAGCCATCATTTTGTTGTTACACTTATTTATGCACTTGTTAGTTGCTTATCATATAATGCCTTGATGGGGTAATCAAACCCCCAACCTTGGTGTATCGGGACAGTGCTCTAACCAACTGAGCTATCTGACCAGGGCCTAAATAATCTCTTTGTGACTTCTCTGAGGATACTTTTACTGGCCTAGTCAGGGTGGAAACTAGATTTAATGTATTGAAGAGTAAGTGAAAACTATGTGAGAGTAAATACACTATTCTATCAAGAATTTGAGAGGAAGGAAAAAGGCACAAGACCGCCAAAGACAGAGGTGTAGGTGAAAATGCCTTGCTTCCTTGCACAACCAAAAGAAGGATAACAACCAATCTAAAAACAATAAACGACCAGAAATGCCAGAATATCAAACTGCATGGAACTCCAACAGCCAAGGAGTTAAAGAAACATTCACCAGACTGGTAGAAGGGGTGGAGGTTTTCAGCCGAGTATAGAGGCAAGGCATAAGTGAGGCGGGGCTAGCTGAATGGGAAATTAAAGGCTCAAAGCTAACTGTAAACTACTGTGGGGGAGCTGCCAAAGTGAGAAAACTTACCAGTCTCGCACAAGAGAATTCATTGGAAAGTGGGGCTAGAGCAGAGCAAGCAAGTGGCATTGTCCTCCCTCTGACCCCTCCCCGACTGACAGTGCCACAATGCAGTAAAGAGGGTTGCCCCGCCCTTGCAAAAACCTAAGGCCCCACACCCTTACAACATAACAGGTGTACCAAGACAAGCAAATATGGCCCAAATGAAAGAACAGATCAAAACTCCAGAAAAGAGCTAAGCAATGAGGAGATAGACAACCTATGAGGTGCAGAGTTCAAAACACTGGTAATCAGGGTGCTCACAGAACTGATCGAGTTAGGTAGCAAAACAAAGAAATGAAAGCTACCCAAAGTGAAATAAAGGAAAATACATAGGGAACCAACAGTGAAGGGAAGGAAACCAGGACTCAAATCAACGATTTGGAACAAAAGGAAGAAAGAAGCATCCAACCAGAACAGAATGAAGAAATAAGAATTCATAAAAATGAGGAGAGGCTTAGGAAACTCTGGGACAACTTTAAGCGCTCTAACATCAGAATCATAGGGGTGCCAGAAGGAGAAGAACTAGAGCAAGAAGTTGAAAACTTATTTGAACAAATAATGAAGGAAAACTTCTCCAGCCTGGTGAAAAAAAATAGACTCCCAGGAAGTTCAGGTAGCCCAGAGAGTCCCAAAGAAATTGGACCCAAGGAGGAACACACCAAGGCACATTATCATTAAGTTATCCAAGATTAAAGATAAAGAGAGAATCTTAAAAGCAGAAAGAGGAAAGAAAAGACTTACCTACAAAGGAGTGCCCACAAGATTATCAGCTGATTTCTCAAACGAAACCTTATGGGCAAGAAGGGGCTGGAAAGTATTCAAAGTCATGGAAGGTAAGAATCAACATCCAAGATTACTCTATCCAGCAAAGCTTTCATTTAGAATGTGAGAGCATATAAAATGCTTGCCAGATAAGGTCAAGTTTAAGGAGTTCATTATCACCAAGCCCTTATTATATGAAATGTTCAAAGGACTTATCTAAGAAATAGAAGATAAAAAACTGCACAGTAAAATGACAACAAACTCACAACTATCAACAACTGAACCTAAAAAACAAAAACTAAGGAAACAACTAGAACAGGAACAGAATCACAGAAATGGAGATCACATGGAGGGTTATCAGTGGGGAGGGGGAGGGAGAGTAAGGAGAAGAAAATGTACAGGGAATAAGAAGCATAATTGGTAGGCATAAAATAGACAGGGGGAGTTTAAGAATAGTATAGCAAATACAGAATCCAAAGAACCTATACATACATCCCATGGACATGAAGTAAGGTGTGGGGGGGATGCTGGAGGGTTGAGAGGTGCAGAGCAGAGGGGAGATAAAGAGGAGAAACAACTAGGACAACCGTAATAGCATAGTCAATAAAATATACTTAAAAAAAGAATTTGAGAGGAAGGTTATGTGAATGATCTGTTTAGGGTATGTTTTATTTCTAGTATGGATGGAATGAATAAACTTAGAGTAAGTTTGTAAGTTCCATTTTTAGACATGTGAAATTTGAATTGCCTGTAGGACTTACAAATGGAGTTGTCCAATAGGCGGTTGTAATGTGTCCAGTGATCAGCAAAAGAGGACAGGACACACAGAGTCATTGATATATAAATGTAATTGAAGCCATAGGAGTAGAAGATTGACTAGAAAAACTGAGCAAAGGCCTAGGATATATTACTTGGTACTCATCCTAATTAATGCCAGCACTAAGGGATTAATTTATTCATTAATTCAATGAAAATATATTTAGCACCTGCTGTGGGCCAGGTGCTTGTTAGCATTGAGGATATAGCAAAAATTCATTTGAAGATTCTGCCTTCATGGAGCTAGCATTAGAATGGGATGTGGAGTTGGGGGCGGGGGCCAGGTGAAAGGGTAGAAAGTCACATTTGAGCACAAATGATAAATACAAATGGTATTAATATCCTAAGGTAACAGTTGCTTGGGAATTAATTGTGAGATGAATTAAGTTTATTTATGAGATGTCTGAGCAATGACTAAGTGTCTTCATCTCTTGGGTCAAAAATAACTACACTTTTAAAATATTTTAGGACTTTTGGTCAAAATGGCAGTGTAGATAAACACTACTTGCCTCCTTGAACAACCACATCAAAATTAAAACTAAACTATAGAGCAACCATCATTCAGAACCATCAGAGATTGAGCTGAATGGAAGCCCTACAACTATGGAATTAAAGAAGAAACCACAATGAGACTAGTAGGAGGGGTGGAGATGTAGAATGGGCTGGCCCCATACCTAGATAAAAATCAGTAGGGATATTTCAAGAGTGAGGGGTCCCAGCCCCACACCAGGCTCCCAGTCCAGGGTTCCAGTGTCAGAAAGATAAGTCTCTATAAATACAGGCTGTAAAAATCAGGGGGGATTGAGATTGTGGAAGAGAGGAACTGCTGGAATGACGCGTGCTCACCGGCCTGCAGTGATCATGGAACACTGCGGGTAGCTCGTCGAAACACGAGAAGAGCATACACAGAGGCAACCAGGTCCTGTGGGGAAGGACGGAATGGCCACTCTCTCTAGTGGGGATCACGCCGTTTCCATTCCCAAGCAGATTTTATATTAAGAATGCAGACTCAGTTTGTGGATTCACAGTCTGGCAGAAAAGATCAAAAGAAATAGGTGACTTACAAAGGTGCTGACAGAACTCCCACTGTGATTCTGGGCAGAGATTGGAGTTTTATCATATGAAAGGACTACAAATTCCAAAGGGTTGTTTTTGGTTTCCTGTCTTTGCCTTTAAATTCTAACTCAATAACATCCTCCAGCAAACAGATCTCACAGTATCTTTCATATTCTATGTCCCAGAACTGATTACCCCGGGGGTCTGCCGTCTCTGGTCTGGGCTGCACCCCTTTGCTATTTCCAAAGGCCTTAGTTGGGCAGGAGTGACAAAGGCAGCCAGGAGACTTGGATTTCTCACATCCAAGAACAAAGACTCAGTCTTTGACAAAGCCAAGGGGGCAGGGGTTGATGTCAATCACCCCACCATTTCCACAGCCCCATGAGTCTCTTCCCTGAGGCTGCCACATGATCATGCCTGTCTTAGGCGATTCCCTCCATGGGAAATCTTACCCATCATTGGCTAACTGATCAAGCTTAGGAGGCCAGCACAGAACAGGCAGTGTTCATGCCAGGGAAATAAGTTTTTTGTCTCTTTATGGCTCCTGGTCCGGAGGTCTTTCACTCAGCCTAAGTCATGGGTGGTTACAGCTTCCTGAGACCAGGCAGGGCTGTCCCCAACACTGGAATCCCAGAAAGTTCCTCTTAAAGAGCCCATGAACAGACTTAACTTGAATTCAATCCTCTGATCTCCAGTGCTGGGGAAACAGATTAAAAGGCATCAGAAATATACATCTGAATTGTCTGGCAACAGGTGAGAGCTGGGGGACAGTTTTCTCCCAGAGAGAAGTGCTAGCAGAGGACATTGTTTCTCTTCTGAGCCCCCTCCCTACAGAGCCAGCAGGCAGGTGCCATATCTGAGACCCCATCAATCTGGCTCCCAT
Organism: Tonatia bakeri; assembly: GCA_004024845.1. NCBI lineage: Eukaryota > Metazoa > Chordata > Mammalia > Chiroptera > Phyllostomidae > Tonatia > Tonatia bakeri. The sequence goes on from PVIA01015241.1 coordinate 18,958, forward strand.
TGTTTGCCTTACCCTGGTGATTCCTTGAGGCTCTGCCAAACCCAACTTTCAGGCCCACCTAAGCTGTTTCCAGTGGGGTTTCCGTAAGAATGGTTTCAGATTCTGAAACTATTTGGCGCATGCTTCAGATTTTCCTAAATTATCTCAAACATGCAGCATCTAGCTTCAGCAAGCCTCCCCCTCTGTACCTCTTGCTAAGGCCTGGAACTAGCAGCAGGTGGCCTCACTTCACAGCTTGGTTTCACCAGGGAATCTCCAAAGCCGCAGAACTAGCAGCCATCTGCAAATTGCTGTAGCTTATACTGTGCTACCCTAGACAGAACACAGGCAGTGACTAACCTTGGCCATGCCAACAACATTCAAGCCTCAACTATAAGGGGAGGGTGTATACAACCGACAACAGTGGGTGCACCTTGAGTACCCAGCTTGGGTAATAGGGATGTTGTGCTACTGGACCCTGTAGGACACCTACTATAATAGGCTACTCAAGCCTGGGAGATGTAGCAGCTCTACCTAAAACATAGAAACAAACACAGGGAGGCTGACAAAATGAGGAGACAAAGAAATATGGCCAAAATGAAAGAACAGAACAAAAGTCCAGAAAAAACTAAACAAAATGGAGACAAGCAATCTATAAGATTCAGAGTTCAAAACTGTTGTAAGGATGCTCAGTGAACTTAGTGAGAACCTCAGCAGCACAAAAAGGATCCAGTCAGAAATGAAGGATACACTAATTGAAATAAAGAACAATTTACAGGGAATCGACAGTAGAGTGGATGAATCTGAGAATCAAACAGCCACTTGGAACATAAAGAAGAAAAAAACAAAAGAAAACAAAACACACAACCAGTCCGAACAGCAAGAAGAAAAAAGAATTTTTAAAAAATGAGGATAGTGTAAGGAGGTTCTGGGACAACTTCAAGTACCAACAATTACATCATGGGGGTACTGGAAGGATGAGAGACAGAGCAAGAAATTGGAAACCTTTTTGAAAAAATAATGATAGAAAAATTCCCTAACTTGGTGAAGAACATAGACATACAAGTCAGGAAGCACAGAGTTCCAAACAAGATGAACCTAGAGAGGTCCACACCAAAGCACATCATAATTAAAATGCCAAAGGTTAAATACAAAGAGACAATCATAAAAGCAGCAAGAGGAAAGCAGCAGTTACCTATAAGGGAGTTCCCATAAGACTGCAGTTGATTTCTCAAGAGAAACTTTGCAGGCTAGAAGGGATTGGCAAGAAATATTCAAAGTCATGAAAAGCAGGGACCTACAACCAAGATTACTCAGCAAAGCTATCATTTATAATCTGAGGACAGATAAAGAGTTTCCCAAACAAGAAAAACTAAAGGAGTTCATCACCATCAAACCAAAATACATGAAATGTTAAAAGGTCTCCTTTAAGAAGAAGATAAAAAACATGAACAATAAATAGCAAAAAACACATATCTGTCAACAATTAAATCTAAAAAGCAAAATAAACAAGCAGGACAGAAATAGAACCATAGGCACAGAGAAGGTTTTGATGATTGCCCAATGCAAAGGGTCAGGAGGATGGGTGAAAAGGTGAAGGGATTCAGAAATACTGATTGTTAGTTACAGAATAGTCATGGAGATTTACAGTACAGTATAGGGAAAAGAGTAGCGAAAGAATGCATATGTGTGACCCATGGATGTGGACAATGGTGTGGGGATTGCCTAACAGAATGTGGGTGGTGCTGGGTGGAGAGCAACAAAAGGGGGGAAATTGGGACAACTATAATAACATAACAAAATAAAATAAATATATTAACCTTATTGAGATATAATTTACATATAATAAAACACACCCATTTTAATCGCACACTTAATGAGTTTCGAAAAATGGTCAGGCAACCGTGTAACTACAACCACAGTCAGGATGGGGAGGTTTCCATTACCATGAAAACTTAACTGGTGCCTCTTTGCAGCCCATTTCCCTCACCTCCTCATGGCTCCCGGCAACTAGGATATCCTTTTGTCACTAAAGACGAGTTTTGCCATTTCAGAATTTTTTTTATAGCCAAGTTGTAATGCAAATTTATTTATTTTTAATTTTTTTATTGTTCAATTACAGTTGCTCCCTTTTTGCCCCCATTGCTCTCCCCTACCCTGCCCACACACCATCCCACATCCAATCCTCCCCTCCTCCCCACCTCCCCATTGTCCTTGTCCATGGTCCTTTATACATGGTCCTGGACTTGACTCTTCTCCTTCTTTCCCACATTATCCCTTTCTTCCTCCCCACCTGGTCACTGTCAGTTTGTTCTTTATTTCCATGTATCTGGCTCAGTTTTGCTTGCTTGTTTGTTTTGTTTCAAGAATTTCAATCCATGGAACCTATGTCATGCACAGTTTTATGTCTGGCTTTGTCACTGTAATATTTTTGAGATTCATCCATGTTGTATATCTCAGTAGTTTGTTCCCTTTTTTACAAAGTACTTGTTAATTATATGGATATATACTACAAATTATTAGGTTACCTGTTGATGGACATTTGAATTGCTTATAGTTTGGGGATATTATGAATAAAGCTGTTTATGAATATTCATTTACAACATTTTATGCAGAACATATGTTTCTAATTTTCTTGAAAAATACCTGGGAGTGGAATTGCTGGGTAACATGGTAAGTGTACATCAAAACTTGTAAGGAAATCCCAGATCCTTTTTCAGTATGTTGTATCCTTACAGTCCTGTCAGCAGTGCTTTTCATGCTCTGATAATGATCAGTCTTATTCTAAGAATGGTACAGTGCTATCTCACTTACATTTAAATTTGTATTTCACTCTTGGCCAACAATATGAGCTGCTTTTTATTGTGTTTATTAGCCGATTGTGTATCTTTTTGAAATGCCCACATCTTTTGCCCAGTTTTTATTTGGAATTTTTCTTATTGTGGAGTTATAAGAGCTTTTTTTTTAAATATATGTTTTGGATATAAGTCCTTTGTGTTACAGATATTATCTCCTTTCCTGTGACTTGTTTTTTCATCATCTTAATGGCATCTTTTGAAAAGTTGAAGTTTTCCATCCTAGTGTTCAATTCTCCATTTTTTTCCATATAGTTTGTGTTCTTTTGGTCTTCACTAAGAAATCTTTGACTACCCCACATTTGCAAAGATTTTGTCTTTTTTCCTAGACATTTTATGGTATTTCTTTTATGTTTAAAGCTAAGATCCACTTAAAGTTAATTTTTTGTGTGTGGTATGGTGAGGGTTGAAGTTTTTTTTCCCATAGGTTGACCAGCTCTTTCTGTACCATGTATGTAATGTGTTGTTTTACATTAGCTGCTATTAAGATACTCTGTTTATCTTTGGTTTCACCAATTTGGCTATGCCACAGGTGGTAAACACAAGGCCCGAGGGCCGAATCTAGCCTTCCACCTTGTTTTATCCCACCTGGTACCTTGTTTCTACCAGAGGGCAGCACTGAGCTTCTTGCCCTTGGTTAAGGATTAGTTACATTTATACAGTAGTAAAATTACATTCAGCCCTTTGAAGGCAACCATGAGGCTGATGTGGCCCCCAGTGAAAATGAGTTTGACACCCTTGGGCTATGCCATATCTAGGATTGTTTTAATCCTGCCTGGGGTTCATTTAGCTTCTTAGAATGACAACATAATATTATTCACTAGCTTTGGAAAGCTTTTGGCCCCCTTTTTCAAAAATTCTGTACCCTTTTCTCTCTCTTCTCCTTTGGGAGCTCCAGTTACACATATGTTGGGACGGACTCAATATTGTCTCACAGGTCTCTGGGACTGTTTATTTTTTTCCAATTTTGGATTATGTAATTTCTACTGATCTGTTTTCAAATTAATCTGTTCTTTTCTCTATATTCTCCAATTTGCTGTTAAATCCACATCATAAATTTTTTTCATTTTAGTTACTGTAATTTTTATCTAACACTTTCCATTTTGTTCTATTTTAGTCTATTTCTTTTTTTATTCTTTATTTTATTGATTATGCTATTACAGTTGTCCCATTTTCCCCCTTCACTCACCTCCACCCTGCCCTCCCCTCCACCCTGCCCTCCCCCTCCCACCCACATTCCCCCCCTTTAGTTCATGTCCATGTGTCATAAGTTCTTTAGCTTCTACATTTCCCATACTATTCTTGCCCTTCCCCTATTTTCTACCTATTGTCTATGCTGCTTATTCTCTATGTCTTGTCCCCCTCTCTCCTCTTCCCACTTCCCTGTTGCTAACCCTCCATTTGATGACTTTTTTTTTTACTGTTCATATTTTTCATCTTCTTTTTCTTAGGTAAGTCCCTTTAACATTTCATATAATAAGGGCTTGGTGATGATGAACTCCTTTAACTTGACCTTATCTGAGAAGCCCTTTATCTGCCCTTCCACTCTAAATGAAAGCTTTGCTGGATAGAGCAATCTGGGATGTAGGTCCTTGCCTTTCATGACTTGGAATACTTCTTTCCAGCCCCTTCTTGCCTGTAAGGTCTCTTTTGAGAAATCAGCTGACAGTCTGATGGGAACTCCTTTGTATGTTACTGTCTCCTTGTCTCTTGCTGCTTCTAGGATTCTCTCCTTCATTTTTACC
>PVIA01015242.1:6508-23620 GCA_004024845.1 Tonatia bakeri
TGATGGGAACTCCTTTGTAGGTTACTGTCTCCTTGTCTCTTGCTGCTTCTAGGATTCTCTCCTTCATTTTTACCTTGGCTAATGTAATTATGATGTGCCTTGGCGTGTTCCTCCTTGGGTCCAACCTCTTTGGGACTCTCTGAGCTTCCTGGACTTCCTGGAAGTCTATTTCCCTTGCCAGATTGGGGAAGTTTTCCTTCAATATCTGTTTAAATAAGTTCTCAATTTGTTGCTCTTCCCCTTCTAGTACCCCTATAATTCAGATGTTGGAACATTTAAAGGTGTCCTGGAGGTCCCTAAGCCACTCCTCATTTTTTTGAGTTCTTGTTTCTTCATTCTTTTCTGTTTGGTTGTTCCTTTCTTCCTTCTGGTCCATTCCATTGATTTGAGTCCCAGTTTTCTTCCCTTCCCTATTGTTTCCCTGTGAGTTTTCCTTCATTTCTCTTATCATAGCCTGCATTTGTTCATCTAATTTATGTCCAAAGTCAACCAATTCTGTGAGCTTCCTGATCACCAGTGCTTTGAACTGTGCATCTGGTAATTCTGCTATCTCTTGGTCACTTAAAGAAACTGGTTCTGGGGCTGTCAAATATGTTTGAGCCATCTTTTTTATTTTCCTTTGGTTTGGTTGTGGCTGTTTTGTAAGGGCAGCGGAGCCTTAGGTGTTCACCAGGGCGGGGCACCCCAGTCGCTGGGTTGTGACGCTGTAGGTGGGGACAGGGTCTGAGGGGGAACAATGGCGCCTGCTCCACTCTCTCTAGGACTTCTGTCCCCTCCACTGCCTCCCACAATCAAATTGGGCCCTTCCTGTGCTGGCTCCCGGGCGGTGGGCTTGTGCACTTTCTCAGACTCTGTGGGCTTCCCCGAGAAGTCTCCTGTGAGGCTGAGAGAATCTCCCAGCCTCAGCTCCCAGATGGTGCTCTTAAGCTTTGAAACCCAGCGGCGCTGCCCATTTTTGCTGCCCGTTTTCTCTTAGTTTGTCTGCGCGCGAATGTGTGGCTGTGGACAGCCAGCTGCCTTGCGCCCCTCACTGGGTCTGCTAGTCACCTCCCGAGCCCAGGGTCCGCCACCAGTCTGTCCGCTGCCATCTGCGCCCTGCGTGCCCGTGCCTGCCAGCCAGCGCTTCTTCCCACCAGGACCCCTCGACCCCTCTCCGCAGGCCTCTGACTCCGCCGCTCCTTACCGGTCTGGATGTACTGTAGTCCAACTTCTGTTCAGTTAATTTCTCTCTGTTCTGGTTGTTTTTTTGTTTCTCAATTTTTGTTGTCCTTAGTTTTGGTTGTGCGAGGAGGCACAATGCGACTGCCTATGCCTCCATCTTGGCCAGAACTCCTCGAGTGTGTCTTCTTTAACTCCTTGGTTGTCAGACTTCCATACAGTTCGATTTTCTGTCAGTTCTGGTCATTTTTTGTTTTTAAATTGTTGTTGTCCTTCTTTTGGTTGTGTGAGGAGGCACAATGTGTCTACCTATGCCTCCATCTTAACCAGAAGTCCGAAATGTTTCTATTTTTTTGGTAGACCTGTAATGCTATGAACTTCTCTATCAGGACTTCCTTCACTGTGTCCCATGGGTTCTGAGCTGTTGTGTGTTCATTTTCATTTGTTTCCAGAAACTTTTTGATTTCTTCCTTGATCTTGTTGTTAACCCGTTTATTGTTTAATAAAACGTGATACAGTTCCTGTGGATTTCATTTGTTTTGAGTTTTTTCCTTGAGGTTGGTTTACAGTGTCAAGCCATTGTGATCCGAGAAAATGCTTGATATGATTTCCATTTTCTTGAATTTGTTAAGGCTTGTGTTGTGTTCTATCATGTGGTCTATCTTTGAAAATGTTCCATGTGTACTTGAAAAGAATGTGTATTTTGCTTCTCTGGGGAAAATGGTTCTATATATATATCAGTTAAATCCATTTGATCTAGAATGTCATTCAGTGCCGCATTATCCTTATTGATTTTTTTTGAAAGATCTACTCTTGTTGACAGTGAGTGTTAAAATTCCTGACTATAGGTGTGTTTCTATTTACATCTTTCTTGAACTGTCCTCCAAGATTTTCCTTATATATATGGGTGCTTCTATGTTGGGTGCATATATGTTTACAATGTTTATATCTTCTGGATGCATTCTACCCTTCAGTAATATGCAGTGTCCTTCTCTGTCTCTTTTTATGGCTTTTGTTTTGAACTCTATTTTGTGTGATGTAAGTATTGCTCCCTGGGCTTTTTTTTTTCCTGTCCATTTGCTTGGAATATTTTTTCCAAACATTTGCTTTTGGTCTGTGTAGGTCCTTTTTTCTGAGGAGGGTCTCTCATAGGCAGCATATATGCAAGTCATGCTTTTTTATCCATTCAGCTATCCTATTTCTTTTGATTGGAATATTTAATCCATTTACATTTAAGGTTATTATTGACAGGTATTTATTCACTGCTATTTTCCCTTTGTAGCTGTGTTTCCCTGTCTCTCACTCTTTTCCTTCATCTTCTTCAGGCAGTCCCTTTAGCATGTCTTGCAGTGCTGGTTTGGTGGAGGTGTATTCTGTTAGCCTTCTTTTGTTTGGGAAACTCCTTATTTTGGCCTCCATTTTAAATGATGGTCCTGCTGGGTAGAGTAGTCTTAGTTGCAATCTTTTGCCTAACATTACTTGGAATACTTCCTGCCATTCCCTTCTAATTTGCAGTGTCTCTGTTGAGAAATCAACTGCTAACCTTCTCAAAGCTACCTTGAGTGCTATTATCTATTACCCCCTTGCTGCCTTTAAGATTCTCCCTTTGTCTTTAATATTGGGCATTTTAATTATCATGTGTCTTGGAGTAGGCCTTTTTGGGTTCATCTTGCTAGAGATCCTCTGTGTTTCCTGAATTTGTGTGACTTATTCCCTCACAAATGTAGGGAGCTCTTCTGTCATTATTTTTTCAAACAGGTTTTCTATCCCTTGCTGCTCCTTTTCTCCTTCTCATATTCCTATGATGTGAATGTTGTTCTGAGGTTCCCTTAGACTCTCTTTGTGCTTTTGAGTCATTTTTAGTTTTGTTGCTTTGCCTGGGTATTTCTTTCTATCTTTTCTTTCAGCTCACTGATTTGGTGCTCTGCTTCATCCAATCTGCTCTTAATTCCTTCTAGTGTATATTTCCCTTCAGACATTATATTCTTCATTTCTTCCCAATTTGTGTTCATAGTTTCTATTTTTCATGCTGCTTTAGTTCCCACTCAGTTCCTTGTTGTCACTGAGCTTTTTGAGCATCCCTATAACCATATTTGGGGATTCTGTGCCTGATAGACTGCTTGCCTCAATTTTATTTAGCTCTTTTTCTGGGAATTCCTCCATTCCCTTCGATTGGGGTTTCTTTCTTGTCTCTCCATTTCAGGTGATTCTTTTTGTTTGTTTCTGCAACTCGGGATGCTCTGTTTTGTCTGCCTGTCTTCAGAGAGTGCACTTCTGTGGTAGGAGTTCTGTGGAACTCAGTGGTACAGTCTCTTTGACCTCCTGCTCTGCATGCTCTAGGGTTGCCCTTTAATCAGTTTGTGTGGGCTCTCTTGTTTTACTTGGGCTTTGCTTGTGGGTGGCTCATTTGTGTGTGTGGGGGGGAGTCTTCCCTCTAATTGACTGACTGGTAGTCTCAACTCCAACTGCATCTTATATGCCCCCATTTTGAAGTGTCCTCAGTACTCTTTTGTGTCCAAACACTGTATCAAGTAAAATTCTATTGACTGTTCACTTTGTTTTTTTGGAATTCAGCTAAGTGTTCAAGTGGGGTGCCAGAGCAAGTGGACTTGGCTCCCACATACTTGGTTGCCTTCTTCTGAACGTTTGTATGCCCCACTTTTTATTAATGTCTCTATATTTTTTAGTTGTGTGATATGTTTTTCATGACATTTTCTGCTTTTCCAGAACTATAAATCATATTTAAATGAATATTTATTCATGTGTGAATTATTGCTGTTATTACTATTATAGCTACTTTACAGTTAAATAGCCTAAACCTCAGAGAGTTTAAATGATGGATTTAAAAAAAAAATAACGGTTCTTGAGAATCTCATGGTCAGACAGTCATACTGATGGAGAATTAGAAAGCAGGCTTCAAAAAAGTAAAATTGAGTATTTAAATTTACTAGCTGGACTCAGCTATATGTAAATTCTAGCAGAGAGCATGTGAACTAATCAGGCAAAATGAGACACTGAAGACTCCAATGGTAACAGCTGTACCATTTTCTCATGGACAAAATATCCTGTGATATTAGAAGTTGTATTGTTTCCAGTTTATGGCTGTGTAATGCTCAGAGCAGAGTCCTGGCAATGCAGTCAGGATGCTATGTAACCCAGGAATAATACTAACATAATGGGAGGACTTAAACCAGTCTCTCTGGAGTCTCTGTGCCTCAGTTTACACAATCATGAAATTAGGATGTTAGAATACTGGTTCTCTAATGAGTCCTGTTTCTAAAATGCTTCAATTCTAGGAAACAGCATTAAAATCAACACTACTGTGGACTGGAGGGAAATATAGGGCAAGGAGAGGTTGCTTTTAGCCTGGAGAGCAACACATGAACCTAACCAGTTGGGTCTTCTGCACATTCTTGCCCCCTTTGGGAGCAAGGGCAGTGCATACAGAAGAGCAGCAAACTGCTCCAACACTTACAACCATCATAAGCTGTTTGACATTGATATCTCAGTGACTATGATTATTACAGGCTTTCCTATAGCAACGATCTAAAGATAAGGGCATTCTTCAAATATAGTGAGAGTTTATAGATCTCACTGATTTTTTTCATGGCTCTCTTGTTCCCTACAGAGGATTTCCACCTTTTCATGGAACCTCAAATTCCCTGCAGCTCTCTGTTTCAGTAGTGAGCAATGCAGCTTCCCTATCATGAAGAGTCTGCAATTTCTCTGGAGTCTGCTTCAGCTGTCAGTTCAGCATGGCTATTGCCATCAGCCTCTGGTACCTCTTTCCAAATGCTCATGGGTTATGCCTATCTTAACCAACATGCTGGCATAGTTATGTTGTCTGGACGTGCTGGCCAGAGCCAGATCTCCACCTCAGTTGCTTAAAATCCTGGTACTTTTGAGTGGGCTATCACAGGAGGCTCTAAAAAGGAGTCATCATCACTCAGAGACTTCATTGTGACTGTCATTGACCAGAACACAGCTGTTTCTTCCATGTCCATGGCATCCCAGTATGATACCACTTCAGATGCCAACAACATGAACCCTCTGTGTCCATCACTTTCTTCCCAGTTTGTTCAGGTGGTACCATTTCAGATTCCAAATCAGGCACATAGCCTGTCACTCCTCTAACAGGAAGGAAGTCAGGGATATTACTGTAATCAAGGCCCTTTGGGGCCTCTGCCATATGGAGAACTCAGTCCCAACCTCTAATCCTATGACTCTTTTGTTTCTTACACACAGAGCAGGGCCTCTGTCCCTCAGCCACAGTTGGCCAATGTAGTAAGGAGGTTCAGCCCACAAATGTGGTACCACCAGACTGCACCTTGGGAATCTATTCCTCTGTGTCTGCTCAACCCATCACACAGACAAGTTTTTAAGGTGAGTACAAAGAGCAAGAAGGAAGAAGAATAAGCTCACCATTCAAAAATAGGGTCAATCTGTTGCTGGGAAGTGACTCAGGTAGAATTTAAGTGCTGTGATGTTAAGAACTGCTACCCTCAGTCAATGTTCTCCAATTTCAGAGTCTTCACGAGAATACCCAATACAGGTGGGAACATAGGGCACTCTAACAGCCATGTATGCTCCATGTACATGAACTGCAAGAGTTGACCAAGAGATACCACCCTTTTCACTTCCATACCTGATTATTCCCCCTGTACTACCACACTATGATGAACTCCCTTCCCTCATTTACTGCCTTAATCTGTTTGGAAAGGGAGTTCAGAACTCCTATGGTGACCATGCCAGTTTCACTGTCCCTCACTTCCTTGCTTTACACCAGGATTTAAGACCTTGTGTTCCAAGATCACATCCATAGCAAGCAGCCTAAGAATCTCTCTGCTTATCCATTTCATCAGGAAGAACTCCAGTCCCTCTCCTAGTTTGTGGAGTGAAGTGTTTTTTTCTTAGGACAGTGGAAAGAATTAAAAGAATTCTATATGAGAATGTTACTGTAAACCATTTTAAAAATCACTTTTACTTTCTATTTAATTCACACAACTCTGTGAAATACATAGAAAATCATGGAACAATGATATCAAAATATCACTTTTACTTTTTATTTGACTAACAACAACCCTGTGAAATACCAACAAAATCATGGAACAATGATATCAAATGACCACCAGTAAAAAGAAAAAAACACTGCCCTCTAGTTCTTAGTGTAGGGTGCTGTTCATGATCCTTAAGAAGAGCTAATAGAAATGCCTTCCCCATTGTTGGAAAGTACATAATTGGGGATACAGGGAGCATCTTGTTTATCAGAGATTGATTTCTTCTCCTTCATTCCTTTGTGGTAATAGAGAGTTCCCTGGGAATGGAGATTTCCCTGGGATTGCAACCTCCAAGCCAAACATTTTGTCTACCACAAACTCCAGACTTCCCCAAATCCTGCACTAGCAGAAATGCACAGACACTTGAGAGTAATCCACTGCCTGTACTTAAGGACATTTCAAAGGTAGGTCCAGTCCAGAATTCTAGTAAGCTCCTGGCACTGCCTCCAGTGCCAAGCCAGGAACAGAAAGAGAGTAAGAATTGGGACAATGTTAAAGCCAACCTTCCAAAGCCTTTGGATGCCTACCAGGTCCCAAAAGACAACCAAGATTCTCCTTGGCTCCCTTTAGAAGCCCCTAATATTCACCAGCTCCAGGCCTGCATTCATGCCCTTGGCCCAGAAAAGCAGCCTGGTTGTGAAAATGCTGGTCTTGGAGAGAATGGCCTGAGTCTTAAGAACCATGGGACACATGAAAATGGGACTGAATCTAATGATGGTTCTGCAGACATCACTACACTGGTGGAAAATATTCACTTTCCACAGGTTGTAAATTCTTTGGATGACCTTGATCAATCTAAAGGCCCCAAGGTGATCAAAAGCAAAGAGGCATCAAGTTGAACAAGGTGCAGAAAAAGTCAAGTGCCAGTAAGGCTCCTCATAGAGCCAGAAGAACAAACACAAATGCTCTAAGCCCATTAGTGGAGCTCCCAAGGCCAAAATCAAGCCCAAGAGCCCAGATTGCATATGCTTTGGAGAAGTGCATATTTGCAATGCTGAAGCCAGTGACAGGGCTCCTGCCAGCATAGCCAGGCATTCTGAGAGCAAGCCTCAGAAAGCTGCATCTAGCAGGAACAGGAAAACGAAGAGCCATGGGCAGGAAAAGAACATAAGAAACAAAGTCAACAACTCCCAAGAAAGCTAAAGAGAGCAAGCAGTAAGGGAACAACATCAAGGGTGAAGAGAAGCCAACAATTCCCAAGATGAAGCAACAGAAAAATCAACCTGAGCTGACCCAATAGACCTTCGAAAAGCCTCGAAGCTCCCTAGGTACACACACGCTGGAGTCTGTGCAGGTTTTACATGCACTGGGGAAGAAGACTGATAAGAAAATTAAACTGTCTTCCTCCCAAGTTCTGGGAAACTCAAGCAACCCCAAAGGCCCCCAGCCACCCTCAGCTACCAAATGATGTCTGGAAAACCACGCATGAGGGCAAAGGTCCTGAGAAATCTCAAGTCAAATGCCAGAAAACACATGGTGATGCTGAAAAAGAGTGTTCATCTCCATCTCAGTATGAGCTGCCACCTCCTGGCAAGGTCAAGTTGGTACCTTTGCCTTTTCTTAACTTGGACAAGCCTCAAGTTTGACGAGTTCCTCACAGGCCACTGTGTCTGGCATCATGTCAGCCTGCTGTGGCCAACACTGGTTGGCCTGGTTCTAACTCAGTTCAGCCTAGTGCAGTCAATTCATCCAGACCAACTACTGTGTCTTTGACAGGTCCTGTCAGACCAGCGTGGCCTATTTCGACCAACTCATTCAGACTAGGTTTGACCAACCCTGCTTGGCCAGATCTGACCTCAGCTAAACATACTGCAGTAAAGTCATCCAGACCAACTCCTACATCTTTCACAGTTCCTGCCAGACCAGCTAGGACAATTTTGAGTGATCCATCCTGACCAGCTTTGACCAGTCCAGCTGGGCCTGCTCCTAACTCAGCTCATTCGACTGCACTTAATTCACCCAGATCAACTCTGGCAACTTTGACAGGTCCTCCAAGACCAATTTGGCCAATTGCGAGCAAACCATCCCAACCAGGTTTGACCACACCTACCCAACCTACCATCCGTCTGTCTGCTGCTCCTAGGCCTGCAACCTACAAAACATCAGCTTGCACTTTTTTCTAGTGGAAGCCCATTCACATTTCTGTGACCAAGGCCCAGTCCCTGCTCAAGCCTCAGAACCAATTTCTACTCCAGGATTTCTCTCTCCAACCAATTCCATGCAAGACACCCTACATTTGTGGGCCAATCATGTCAAAGCCCATCACAAAGAAGCAGAGAGCAAAGCATAGGACCATGAAGAGGATGGCTCACCTAGAATGAGGGAAGGCTGCCAAATGTTCTTTAGGGAAAGTGCAGGATTTCCTTGACAGAGAAAAGGAATAGGAAACTTCTCAATACCATGGCTGTGCAATGTAAGAGATGCTAATATTGCTGGTTCCACAATGGACAGCAGCTTTCTTCCTTAGAGAAAGAGAGAGAAATTTCTCTTTTCTGATATGTTTTAAAACTTAGTACAATTGCCTAATAAGTGTAATAGAATTAGTAGATGAGTAATACAGAAAATTTCTGAGTTTTGAGATGCTGTTCACTGTGTTTTTTCTTTGTTGAGGGTAGGTATCAAAGGTTGCAGGAGAATGAAAGAATTGGGAGTTGCACGGGAAAATGAGGGACAAGGGGTGAGAATTGAGGAAAAAGGAAGAAAATTAGTCCATAGCCATAAAGTCCAAAAGGTGAGAGATGTTAGGGGTTTATAAAAAGAAATAGGAGGTGGGGAAAGGACAGAAGAAGCAAGGTCTGAGATTAGGGATAAAAAGACACGTTTTATACTGTTGACACTGGTAGAAGATGACTCTAGGTCGGCCAGGAGAAATGTAAAATGCCTCCCATGGAGTCTGGCCTTATGTCCCATGACACCCACATAAGTGTTTCAGAAAACAGATTCTGGACACATTTCCAAATGGTTTGGGATGTCTTGTCCATGCATGATTGTACTTGGGGGAGGTGAGTACAAGAGGGGAATCTACTGAGTTTCAAGGGCTTAGAGTTGTCCTGGGGGCATCTGATAACAGGCCTGGCCAAGTGAATTGTTGCAGTAGGCGTCCATCCAAAAAGGCTGTGGGGCATAAATCACCACTTCCTCAACCCCTGTGCACCAGGCCCAGTAACGCACTACTTCAGGCACCCTCCCCAACAACACGCAGGCCAGGGTCACTGTGCCGCTGTACTGGTGAGGTTCAGCAAAGGACTGAGGGCACATTGCATGCTGTGGTGAAAAGCCTCGGTTTGAGCTTGTCTCCCAAGTCCTCAGCATTTTCATGGGCGTGGATGAAAGTATGATCCTCAGAGCACAGCATCTGGACGTTACTGGTGGACAAGATCAAACTTCGGGAAAAGCCTAAGCATTAACAGAGGGGCCATGCAGGGCTTACTCCATGACCCGGGCTGCATGTGCCGCTGCGTCTAATCACCACCTCAATCAAAGTCCACGAGAAAAATCTGAAGGAAGTCCATTGCCACAGGGCCAGAGCAACAGGAATGAGTGCAGGCTGGTTGGTAGCTCAGAGGGGCTCCTTGGGTGGCCTTGAGGTGCTGCTGGTGGAAGTGGTGGTGGGGGAAAGTGGGGAGCAGAAAAGGGAATGAAATAGAGAAAGTGAAGAGAGGGAAAGGGGAGAGATGAGAAAAATCATCATCACTTTAAATTGGTAATGTGCATTTTAATGATCACTTTTATTGAGACAAAATTTGCCTTCTTTCAAATTCGCAGCTTTGAACTGTGAACTCAGTGACGTTTCTTGCAGTCACAGTTCGTGCAGCCACCGCCGTCATCTGTCCCACAGCACTTTCACCCGCCCAAAGGGAAACCCCTCAACCAGTGCAGTTATTCCTTGTTTCCTCCTCCCTCCAGCCCCCGGCAACCACTGGTCTGCTTTCTGCCTGGACCACTGTGACATTTCCAGGGATTTCACAGGGATTTCAGTACGTGACCTTTGTGTCTGGCTTCCCTCACTAAGCATGTTATCAAGGTTCATGCATGTTGTAGCATGTGTCAGTCCTTCATTGCATTCTATGACTGCGTAATATTCCACCGAATGCATCTACCACTTTGTTCATCCTGTCATCGCTTGACAGACATCTGAGTGGTTCCCACTAGCCATTTACATCTATTGAGAGTTCACTCTCTTCCTGCACCAGCCTACCTTAATCACCCCATTTAACAGAGGAGGCGGTAGGCTTGGAGTGTGTCAAGTGTCTGCCCAAGATTAAGAGCTAGCAATTGGGGGAGCTGGGGGTTGAACTCAAGCAGGTGGACTTCAGAGGTAACAGATTCACATGATGGAACTTAGAAAGGTACAAAAGGGTTTTCCATGGAAATTCATCCTTTTCCTGAAGTTCCCCAGACACTAATTTCCCTCTGACCTTAGAGACACTATTTTGCTGTGCTGTGGATGCTTCCAGAGAAAGTGCTTACACTGCAATGCATGTGTGTCACAGTTTACAGGTGAGTCAGTCCCACTAGTTTGAAATGATGTTACCTTTATGATATTCTAAATCCCTATATATATTTCTATTGCCTTTTTCACAATCATCCTGGCTTTTTTTTTTTTTTTTTTTTTTTTTTTTTTTTTTTTTTTTTTTTTTTTTTTTTTTTTTTTTTTGGCCTGTCTTTCATATTTGCTGCTCACTAGATTTTTTTTATCTTCCTTGTGATTTCTAAAACTTCTTTCTTTCCTCATATCCTCATATGTTTTCCTTCAAACCAGGGGTTTCAAAGTCATTTTCACTAAGGACCACATCAGCCTTGTAGCCCAGCCTTGTGTTTCCCAGAATTTAATATTTCCAGAATTTTTCCATCATTCCAAAAAGATATCCTGTCCCCGATAAATAATAACTTCCCATTTCCTCCTCCACCACATTCTTTCAACTTCTGCACTGTTTTGTCAAATGTTTTTTTAATCCATTTTTAAATAACAGGTCCAGCCCTGGCTGGTGTAGCTCAGTGGATTGAGTGCGGGCTGCGAACCAGGCATCGCAGGTTCGATTCCCAGTCAGGGCACATGCCTAGGTTGCAGGCCATGTCCCCCAGCAACCACACATTGATGTTTCTCTCTCTGTCTCCCTCTCCCTTCCCTCTCTAAAAATAAATAAATAAAATATTTTTAATAAATAAATAAATAACAGGTCCAGTCTTTCTCTGCTTTGCAGGCCTGCCTTTCCTGACTTATTTCATTGGCTAAGGAGACACTATTCTGTTCTTTATTCTCCTTTTAGTTGTTGTTTTTTTTTTTGAGAGAGGGGAAGGGAAGAACAAAGACAAGGATAGAAACATTGATGCAAGAGAGAAATTTCAATAAGTTGCCTCCTGTACACACCCCAAAGGGGGACTGAATCTGCAACCCAGGCGTGTGCCCTGACAAGGAATGAAACTGGTGTCTCTTGCTTCGTGGGACGACACACAACCTACTGAGCCACTACAGTCAGGGCAGTGCATTCCTTTTCTTACGCTATGTTTGTGTGGGATTTGATCTCACACCTATTCCAGTTTTCCTCTATAGGTGAAATTAGTTTTAATGCCATTTAGAAAAAAGAAAAGGTGGGGTTTAGGACCCATTCCTAACTTTGCAGAACTTTTCTTGTAATTTTTTTAACATAGTATTCAGAAAATTTGGGGCTTGCTATCTAAGGGTTCGCAGTATTGTTCCTCTTCCCTGACATTCTCAACACGTTTTCCCTTTGAGTCTGCAGTTCCTCCCTGTACTGTGTCCTCTGTGTGGGCCACATGCTGGAAAGGCGCAATGGCACTCAGTATCAGCATATAGAGGGCCTACACTTCTATAGTCCTTCTACTCTGTCCCCAGCACCCTGTACCTACTCATTTCAGAGTTGGGCAAAATCCCTTCTCAAATTGACACTCAGTGCTCTCTGGTAATTACTACTGGTGTTCTGAAGGCCCCTTGCCTTCATGTCCTCCAGATGCTTCCTCCTGTCTGTCATTTCTTCTGGTGCAGACCCTGAGACTGGGCAGGGCTTGCCTGGTGGTAGTTGTCTTCTCCACCTTCTGGCTTTGGGGTTTCTAGGTTTCTGGTTAAAGCTATCCATGGGCAATTGGTTTGGCTTGATCTGTTCCCAGGAAAGGGTGTGGGGAAATTGAAACACTCTGTCATAGTCTCTAGATTTCTTAAATTCTCCTCCATCCTTTAAATTAATTATTTCAAATTGGGAGCCCTATAATTTTCAATTCTCCAAAACACAACCCCATTTGCCCTACCCTTGTAGGACTCTGGGTCAGAAAGGCTTTCTGGGTGTTCTCTGTCTCACATTTGTTCTTCATGTCTATAGACTTCATGTCTGTATTTGTTTACGTGATGTTTTGAATAAGATGGTGAAACACAACAACCTGAAGGACTCATGGGGAGAGAGAGATCTGGCCACCAGGAGATGTAGAAGAAGCAGGTGGGCAGGTGGAAAGTCTAGGGAAGCTCTGGACTGGAATGTGCATCTTTTCCATCTTTCTTTTCTTCTCTTTTTATCTTCTTTTCCAAATGTGTGCAAAACAGAATCCTCTATAGTCCCTCCTGCCCAGAACAAAGCTTCATACTCCCCCACCCCCAAATCCTGGTCCATGCACAGTTTTCTTCATCTCCACTCATGGAAAGGCCACTTTTCCAGTGGCTCAGTCCAGAAACTTTTGAAATTATTTAACTCCTCTTTTTCCCTCCCAATTGCTCACCCATTAACTTCCACAAATTCCATCTACCTTGTTCTCAAGTTGTATCTACCACTATCCATCTCTGATCACATTCAGACATTTCCACTCTAGTTTAGCTGTCCATCAGTTTCTTTTTGGATTACTGGGAGAGTCTTCTAACTCACAGGTCCCCAAAGTTTCTAGATTCACAGAGTCCTTTGTATTTGAATTCTAGGCTTTAATAATAATAATAATAATAATAATAATAATAATAATAAAGAGTTAACCATCCCATTTATTAAGTAGTGTGCTGCCAACAAATTTAAAAGCATTATGCCTGTAGCAGGCTGGCCCCAAAAAGAGATCAGGTGCTAATCCTTAAAACCGGTAAATCTTACTATTTCATTCAGGAGAAGGGTCTTTGCATGAGTAATTGAATCAAGGATCTGTATATGGGAGGTCACCCAGGATTATCAGAGTGACCTGAACCATAAATGCAATCCTTGTACCCTTGTAAATGGAGGCAGAAGGAGGTTTGGTGCAGACCAGAGAGAAGGAAATGGTGTGACAGTGGAGGCAAAGACTGAAGCGGTGCCCCCACCAACTAAGCAATGCCTGCAGCCAGCTGAAGCTGCAAGAGGCAAGGAAAGAAATCTCCCCCAACAGCTTCCAAAGGGTGTGGTCCTGCTGACACCTTAATTTGGCCCGGTGATACTCACTGCAGCCTCCTTACCACCACAACTGTGGGTAATAAATTCCTGCCTTTTGAAAGCCACCGAGTTGTGACCACCTGTTAGAACAACTTCAGGAGAAATGTTCCAATAAAGCTATACATTGTACAATGCCATGATACAATGCTCCAGCAACAAAGTAGATATTTGAAAAGTAATATATGTAAATTTAAAATACATTTGTAATTTACTCTTAAATTAACCACAAGTACCTGGGAATATGTGGCCACTGGGCACTGTACAACACGTCACACCTTCAAATCATATTGAACCCTGCCAGCCTTATTTCTTATTCCAGATCAATTTTCAATCAGTGCTTGCTTCTTATTACAAATATTGCAAAAAACTCAGCTTCACAGCGATATGACAACCTAGAAAAGAATACAGCATGACCCAACATTGAAACTGTGGGCTATATGCTAGGTAGAAGCACACGTGCTAACAGATGTCAAGTATCGCTGTAAATCCTTCCAAATGTTAAAATACCCTGATACACCCTGCGAGTTTGTGGTGGTGTCCAGGGGGCTCCCCAGTGTACCCTGTGAACCACAGTCTGAATCACTTACCTGCTGCCATACTTACCTCTCTAAAATTTGTCAACACAGCCACCATAATGATCCTTTCAAAATGCACATCAGATCCTGTCCTCCTCCTGCTCAGACCCTCCCAAGGATCCTCATTTTTCTCAGAGTTCAAGCCAACATTGTGACAATAGCCTGTGAGACCTTACGAACATCAAGGGTCAGAAATCATTTTCTATGAGGAAACAGACAGTAAGTATGTTAGTCTTTGTGGGCCAGGTTGTCTGTCTCAACTACTCAACTCTCAATTATAGCAATTTACTCCGTATACAATGTGGGGCCCAAGTAGGTGTACAGTAGTAAGTACAGGAAACAGTTTATTCTTGTGTCAGTATTTATTAATTATTGTCTTATGTTCCACACAGACAACTGCACACTTACTTTGGCCCCACCCTGTGTAGGTCAGTAGCATCTCAGCCCTCACTCGCAGTCACAAGAGTGGTTAGTGTGAGCACACTAACCAGGCAAGAGAAATGGAGGCAGCCCAGGCCAAGGTGGGCTGATTGCACAGATCTCCTCCTCAGGCTTGGGGCACAGTGTAACTCACCACAGTGCCTTTCGCACAGACCTCTTTTAAAATATAACTGATTATTTTTACTTATCATAAGTCACTATCACTTTCCACAGTTTTATAAAATGTCATTGTATGGACAGAATTTACCTAGTTATTCTTCACTGTTACAAATGTAAGCTGCTCTCTACTTTTTCACTACTATAAATAATGTTGGGACTAACATCTCAGAACATATACTACTGTATCCTGAGCACTTACTCAAATGTCTGGTATGTAGAAGGGAGGTTTTAGAAATGTGCTGAAAGATTACATGAATATAATTTTTCCATATTTGGAAGTATTTCCTTAGACTCTTATGGAATTAGCAGGTATGAGCATTTTCTATGTAATTAAAGTTGTATTTCCAAAGGACTATGCTATTGGAAACACAAGCAACATTTTTTAAAATATAAAATCTTTATTATATTTTTCCATTACCATTCAGTCCCCTTATACCTCCCTCACCCCAGCAATCACCACACTGTACTCCATGTCTGTGAGTTATTTTTTCTTTTTGCTCAACCCCAACCTGCACTAGCCTCCCTTCTTCCACTAGCTGTCATCTGTTCTCCATCTATGAGTCTGTCTCTGTTTTGTTTGTTAGTTCAGTTTGTTCATTAGATTCCACATGTCAGCAAAATCATATGTATTCATCTTTCTCTGACTGGATTATTTGACTTAGCATAATATTCTCCAGGTCCATCCATTCTGTTTGTTGCAAGGGTAAAATTTTCTTCTTTTTTACGGCCAAGTAGAATTCCATTGTGTAAATGTCCCATCATTGTTTTATCCACTCATCTACTGATGGGCTTTCAGGCCACAGCAACATTTTTTAAAAACAATTTACGTCTTCTAAAAATGCTAACATTTCTTTGAAAGTGTTTATAATGTGCTCAAAATAATTTTTTAGTTCATGTAACAGTCAGCATCAATCCCTATGAGGTGGGTTTTATTAAAATTGCCATTTGAGTCAAAGAGGGGTCATCCCAACAATGAGAAACTGAGACAGATTTCCCTTTGCTATTCCAGAGAACTTGCAAGTTATCATTAATTTGTATTATTATTATTTTTCATTATTTTTACTTCCTTTATTTTATTAATATGTTTATTTCCCTTTTTCCATTTAGTTTTCTTCATTTTGTGTATTTAATTGTATTGTTTGAATGGTTTTCCTTGTTCTCTCTTTCATAGTGTATTTTTAATTCTCCTTCTTTCATTTTACTTGTGTTCCAATAGCATACTACTCTAGGTCCTGTACTTCCTATTCTTGTTATACAGATCACATAGATTCTGTCATATGATTGTTGCTCCATTACTATTATAAATAATTGTTGTTCCACACAATTGTAAATACTAACAGCACCCCTCCTAGATCACTGTTTTCTGGAACTTTATTGCTTTCATGGTTAACTCTATTCTCTCACACACTACACCTATTTTCTATTCTTTACTCTCACTATATCTCATAATCTGACCTCCCACAGGCCCACTGTTTTCTGGATCCAACTCACAATCCTTCCTCCCCATAACAAGTCTTATCTTTTTCCACCCTGTCTTAAAAGTGACTAGTTGGGTGAAATATCAGGGTTAACACCATGCTTACCCCAAAATCTCCTAGCTCTTCTCAACAGGTTGGTACTTTAAGCTCCATAGAATACACTCCTGCTGTCTTAATCCATTTTGCCTTCCCCCTCCAACTGATCACATAAAAGAGTAGGTGGGAACTGTGAACACCAGTATACCCACTAGAAGAGAGAAGCCACCAACAAAGGAACCACCAACAGATAATAACAGAAGAAGGTGAAGGAGTGAGTGGAAGCCATACTATCCTCCACCCAGGACCAATCTGGAATTACAACTAAACAGTGGGGAAATTACCTAGAACAATTAACTGAACAATAGCAAGAGAGAAGTTTCCAGACCTTGGACCAACAGAAAAACCAGCTTCAACATAACCTGTCCATACCTGCACAACAGAATACAAGACATGGTGGGCAGAGTGACCCTCAGTTAACCTGTTGGAAGGAAGGACCCACCAAAACAAGACCCAGCAACAATCAAAACCCAAAAATATAGAGAGCCAACATGAAGAGCAGCAAGTCCAGGAGATCAAGGAGACTGCACTATTAAATCTCACAGGTTCCCTACCATAGAAGTTCACACCATAAGCCCAGGGAGTCAGAACAGATCAATTTAAGAAGCAGAGGCTAACAAGAAGAGTCTCACAAACAATGGGAAGACAAAGAAACACACCCAAAATGAAAGAAAAAGAGGAAGCCTCAGAAAGAATCCTAAATGAAACAGAGGCAAGTCAACTATCAGATATTGAGTTCAAAGCAATGGTT
>PVIA01015243.1:0-23464 GCA_004024845.1 Tonatia bakeri
TGGTTTTCCCTGCTCTCTGTCTGTCACGGCCATTGTCCCCCCGCCATTACTTTCTTCTACTTAGGGATTCCTTCTTTGTGTGGCAAAGTTTAGAATTATTTTAAATCTATGGGTTCATTAGAGAATAACTGATATCTTTAAAATACTTATATTTTTTCCAATCCTGGGACCACACTCCATCCTTTCATTTGCTTAAATCTTCTTTGTGTTTCTTAGCAAAATTCTCGATGGTCTTTAAAGTAGTGTCCATGCATTTCTAGTCAGGGTATTCACACTCATTTTTCGTTGCTCTTGTGATTTGGATAGGATTTTTCCCCCATTACATTTTCTAATTCCTCATTGCTCTTTTTAACTTCCGGTTTTTTAAATTAACCCTCTAACTTTATATTTGACAGATGAAAATATTTTTCATTGCTTCTCATGGGTATTTTAATTATATAGTCATTTCATCTGCATTTCTTAATGTATTCAACAAATACTCACCATGCAAATGCTGAGATGGCTGAGAATAGAGACCCTTTGCCCAGAATAGGAACCATCTCCCTTGCCCTGGGCGTTTGGGGTGAGTGTGGACGTGGGAAACGTCCCCAGCATGTTGTGTTTTCAGAAGGTACTGCACACGCTTCTTCCTTATATAATAGTCACTGTTTGTTTTTCCTGGTGAAGAACCACTTCATTCCTAATCTTTAAAAGATTTTAAAGCCTAATACATAGATACATAATATTGTCGAGTACCATTTTGGCATTTTTAAAAAGATTTTACTTACTGATCTTTAGACAGAGGGGACAGGAAGGAGAAAGAGAGGGAGAGAAACATCAGTGTGTGGTTGCCTCTTGTGCACCCCCTACTGGGGATCTGGCTTGCAACTCAGGCATGTGCCCTGACCAGGAATCCAACTGGCCACCCTTTGGTTTGCAGGCTGGTGCTCAATCCACTGAGCCACACCAGCCAGGGTCCATTTTGGCATTTATTGAGATGATCATTTAAGACACTCTGTGTCTTGACTACCCTTACATGTATAGATTTCTTGTTTAAGCATCCTCGCATTTCTAAGTTATACTTGATTACAGTGACTTACTCTTGTACTGCACTGTTAAAGTAAGTCCACTGATTTATCTAGGTTATTTATATTTCTTCCTCCGTCTGCACATCTAACTGTGGTTGCTGAGCTGTGGAGTGGAAGCTACACTGGCGAGCACAAAACGGACAAGCTCTGTCTCTCTTGACTTTCTTCTGTTGCCTTTTGAGACTCTTAACAACCCGGTGATGCATTTTAGTTCCTGTTTCCAGTTGAGGTGGGCTGCTAGCCTGCCTTTTTCCAAAGGGTTATGTCTTAGCATCGGGGGCTCAGAGACAGCAGCTGGGGCAGGAGGAGCCCAGGCAGGGTCAGCCTGAGCCGTGGGTGCACCGGGCCCAGAGACGTGGGCTGTCCTGGCGCATGGGGACTGTTCCCAGCCGTGTGGACACTCAGTGTTCTCTCTGATGCAGAGGTTTTCCTGTCCACAGCCTAGACACTCTGATAAACGGATTGCTAGATGCAGGGCAGTCACTCTGGAGTTCACGATGATGAGTGGCTGCCGTTTCTTTTGGTCACTAATTAATTGTGTATCAGAATCGTGGGCCTTGAAGGTATTTTCATTTACACTTTATAAGAATCTTCTGAGATAGATATTATGATTCCCATTTTAGAGCGAGAGCCTCAGCAAGGTTGAGTGATTGGCCCAAGGCCACGCTGTCTGTCAGAGTGGGGACCGTTACTGCTGTCTTTCTGCCATGGTTAGTGTCGCATTTTTTTTTTTTTTTTAGTGTCGCATTTTTAAAATGGGAAACTCGAACTGCTTGCTTTAGACTTGTAAGATACACTCCATATTTTCTATTTTTTATGGGAATGGATTATCAGTATGTGAGTAGTAAACGTGGAAATCGGTTAATTCATAGTCATCATCTACTTTCCACTGTAATGTCCAGTCCGCCATATTTGCTTTGTCTCCACCTGCTGCTGTTTTAGTGGTTAAACCAAGTCCAAAACTTACTTACAGGCCCCACAGCTCATTGCAGATACTTTGTTTCAGGACATTTAGCCCTCAGTACAGAAGAGCATTGCGAGACCCCACACAGTGTTGTGAGGAGGGTGAGAAAATCACCACCTGTTTTACTAATGAAGGTGACATTTGTAAGTGACACGGTCTCGGTACTGTGGACACAGCGAGGGGATTCTGAAGGGGTGGCTCACACACAAGAGCGGGACAAAGCAGTGCCGAGGGGCCGGGCAAGGACTGCAGTTCAAAAGCAAGGGGATAGGTGGAGGGTCTTCGAGACCTGATGGCGTGCCTGTGGTCCCGTCTCCATGTCCAGGGACATCCTGGGGGGCAGCCTGAAGCCGGTCACGGTCGGAGTGTTCACACCACAGAAACTGGTAAACGCTGCAAAGCTGGCTCTTACCCCTTGGGCTGCCTGTTTGTCAGCAGTTCGCAGCGCCCGCCTGGCTTCCTGCTGCTCCTCGCCTGACCTCGCTGTCTGCCAGCTAAGTGACGCGGCAGACCGAGGACGCAAGTGTGGCTGCGTGCACTCGTTTTGCTGAACCCCTGAGCATGTTGACGGTGTCACCGCTTCAAGAAACGATCCATTGGGAATTTGATATGCCCCCCCCGCCCCCGCAAAAAGGAGAGGTGGCTTTTTAAGACATCAGAGTCCAAGTCACTCTTTGCATTAAGAGTTACCATTAAGGACTCACAACAGTGAAGCCTGGAGGCGGTGGGGTAGGACAGATGGTTTTGTCTTCTGGAGAACTTTCCTATGTTAAAACGTTTCTCTCAACGCCGTTTTACGGCCTCCCTCTCCTTTATGCCAATGACAGGAGTGTAAGAACCGAGGATATTAAAAGTCATAACTGGCAAAATGGGTAAATTGAAGGTAATTGTTCAAATGACAGAAGTTTTCTTTCGTGAAAGCTTTCCTTGCTGCTTCCTCCTTCCATGCACGTCAAATACACTATTAATTCATCAGCATTTGATTTCCCACATTCGAATTGCACCACGTAACCCATGTCCGTGTTTTAAAGATTGCGCGTGACTTGACTGGATTTGAGAACTGTCACTACTCACACTTTGGCTCCTTGGTGAGAGTTGCCAGAAGTGACCATTTCAGTGAAGACGCTCAGGGTCAGAGGACCTGCTTTGCAGCCACCAGGTGCCTGCCTCCCAGGTCGGGGTGGAGACAGGCTGCGGCAGAGGGTCTGAGGAGCGGCGAGGCTCGAGTAGGTGGCGAGTCTCCGGGTTCTGAGCGAGGGGCTGCATCCCAGGCTGTCTTTAGGCCAGCGTGATGGGCCCTGTGAGTCCTGGTGGGGCTGAGAGGAGGGCCTTGGAGGAGACTGCTTCCTCCCGTAGCAGTCAGGGGACTTCTAGAGAAAACGTCACCTTATCACAGGTGAGATTTAGTTAGACTTTAAACCCTGATTTACAGACAGTGCCGGGAGTTGTTTTCTACTTTCATAAGTTAGACTGAGGCATATTAGTGAAACATCATTGTCTTATTTTGATAACAGCATTGGAAATATTTTAAAACTACCTATCTCACTTTGTTTTACATTGACATACCCGAATTTAATTAAAATTGGTATTTCAGGATGATAGTCTGTTTTTGCAGAGGACTAGATGTTTTTTTCTTTTCATTGTGACAAGTTAACCTCACGGTAAAAACCAATGTGAACCTGAAAACATTCTGCTCCAGTGCTGGCTCCTGCTCGCTCTCCTTCCGTGGGTGGGTTGCCACACCGAGCGCGGATTCGTAGTGCAGAGTCCCCCGAATATAGTTATTTAGAAATGCCCATGTGCATAAGAGCCATGAGGATTCCGGGGCACCCCCCGCAGAAGCTGTGATTCCCGGGGTCTGCGGTAGGGCCCGGGCTGCCGCATTTGAAAGAGCTACTGCAGGATGAAAGGTTCTTTAAAACTGTGGGTCTTTGAGTCACACAGTGAGACCCACCCATAACCAGTTCATCTAATCTCTCACCGTTTTCTTTCCTTTTTCTAGGTTACTTTTCTTCTTCTTTTTCAGGCTCCTGTAGTTGAGAAATTACCTATCATTTAAAAGATTGTCTAAATGTTTGCTAAGGGAGCCTTCAGACAGGCCTGAGCTTTGGGTGCTGTGGGCAGAGTCATGCAGGGCTGGGCGTGTGAGCGTGCTCCCCTGCAGCGCTGCGGGCACCCAGCGTGGACGCCAGCACAGCTGGCCCTGGCGTTTCGAGAGCCCAAGAATCCCACCCCCGCCACCAGCTTTATTTAGATATAAGTAATGCATAACATTGTGTAAGTTTAAGGTGTACAGTGCAGTGATTTGATGTATGCATATCTGAGGGTCCTCACCGACTGGCAGAGGCTGACATTCGAGTAACACCTCGTTTTGTTGTTGCACGACCGACGTCCCTCCCAGGCCGAGGGGAAACCGTCCAGGTGAAACCTTTGTACCAGCCAGTGTGTATCTGCTCATCTCTCAGGCCTGGGTTCCCCTCCTTGATTTCCAGTAGATTCCAGGCATTCCCACAGACCCCTTAGAATGTCACATCGCTATCAAGCACATAATTTTAATTCAGGAAAGTGTAACCAGCAACACTACGTCAGAATATATGAGCTGGGGGAGCCAGACAGTGGGTCATCGGGGTTTCCAGGGAGTTTGAGGGCTGTCTGCACAGAAGGGGTCCGTCTTTCTGGGGGGTGATTTGGGTTATGATTCCTTGATTATTGGACACAAATGTAATAAATAACTTAACTTCCAAAGGTCCTAGATGGGACAACTTTCTTGTTAAATGAATAGAGATGTAGAGGCTGTGTACGTGTATTACGCCAAGACCTTGTCCAAATATTCCCACATTTACAGCCTAGTTCATTGAGAGGTCAGATGGCTTTTGTCTTCTGGGATTCTTATAAAACTTGTGTCTGAGGGGGGAAAAAGATAGTTTGTGCTGTCTGCAGCTCTCATCCAGGCTGCTGGGAATCCGGCATGTGTTTGTCAGGTCGCTGCCCCTTTAATACACACATGACTCAGGAAATCCAGCCTGTCTCTCTTTTATGGTCTCCCTCCCTCCTTCCCTCCCTCCCTCCCTCCTTTCCTTCCCTCCTTCCTTCCCTCCTTCCTTCCTTCCTTCCTTCCTTCTTTCCATCCTTCCATCCATCCATCCATCCATCCATCCATCCATCTTTTCTTTTTCTTTCTTTTGACAACATTCTGAAACGGTTATATTTACCACTTTTCTTTTGTTGCTATTTTTTCTTAGCTTAAAGACTGAGCATACATTTGTTAACAGACTTAGACTTTCTAGTTGCTCAGCCACGGACCTCCCAATACGAAGTCCATAGCCACTTTTGCCCAACTTTCCAAATTCTGAGAAAAGTCGAAGAGCTATTATTCTGAACAAGCGTGAGCCGAATTTTGTTTCTTCACAGTCAGATGACTGTCCTTCGACACCACATGCATTTCTGTTTAGGAGGGAAATGACTGAATTAAAGGTGGTGTATTTCTCCTCAAAGAAAATGAAGAAACACTATTCTCAATAGAATTACCACCCTGATCGTGAGGTTAAGATGACTTGAATTGGTGGTAATTTGTTTGTCTCTATTTTTTTTTTGAGAGAGTACTTAAACTTTTTTCTGCGTTGAGTTTCCAGTCCGAAAATTATAGTTCTCTGACCTTAGACCACCCAAGTCTGTTTTTGGTCCATCTAATGTCCGCTCCAGAATTATGTCCGTTTAAAGCAGTGGTGGGGGAAAGGGCATAGCAATTCCTTAATCTGGAGGCCTCTCTTTCCTACCTTCGCACTCCCATTTTTTTAAAAAATGGATTGTCATGAAATACTTGACATTGAAGAGGATGAAAAGGCAAGCTGTCGAGTTGTTAATGTGTATGTAGATCAGAGCGGAGAAGGTGTGATTTTTATCCTAAGAACGTGAGCAGCGTGGTTTCACATGGTGCCCGTGGCTGCAGCGAACTAACGGTCACTGCCGACCTCCCCCTTCCTCTCTCCTCCTTTCCCTGTGGCTTCTAACAGGAGAAATTGTAGATCACAGGTGTCGGGCGAGTGGGAAGGGTCCGAAGTGCCTTTCTCTGCCTTCTCCCCCTCCGTGGCGCAGGCCTTATCTTTCCTACTGCACAGCCCGCACCCTCATTCTCCACGAAGCCTTGACGTCAGCACCCACTTGACCAGCAGGGCAGGACGGGCTTTATCTCATCTGTTGAATGCTGTTGCCTACGAGGTTGAGAAACTGGTTTTTCTGTTACATGCACAGACCATAGTTGAGCTACTTTGCTGGCTTACAAGATGGTTATTTATTAACCAAAGGTGTTTATTTTATAAAGGGACCTAAATTTTCACATTAAGTACTTTTCAAGTGATTATGTTAGTTTAATATTAACAATCTCCTGCAAGCCTGCTGGAATTTCTTCTCATTGTTTTCCCAAAGTATATTTGTTGGGTTGATTTTTATCCTCATGCTTTTGCATTCATTCATTCTTTCACTCACTCACTCACTCACTCATCAAATGGCTGCGGTGTATCACACAGCAGAGAAGTTGCCAGATTGTGCCCTGCAGACGCTATTTTTTCACTTGTCTTCCTATCACTCTCATTTTGTCCAGTATTTAAAGAGACCTATTTTTTAAACCTCTACATAAGTAACAGACTGGGATGGAATTGCCTCTCTCACTTAACTTCAGTTTTTATGGTTCCATTAGATAGGAATTTGGGGTCATGCAGTACTTTACAAGTAATGTGATTAACGAACCACGTGTCAAAAGCAATTGGAGAGTCTTTGTCCTTCGGAGGGTCTCAAATTTAAGGCATGTCAATTGTGATTTCTCATTTTACATATCCAGGTGCCCTTGTCCCTCTCATTTCTCATCAGAACCCCTTTTTCTTGACATATATCATATATCTAACTTTTCATCATTGGATTATTTTAATGTTCCATTTTGCTATGTACGTGCCTACCAATGTCAGCATGAAACTCTGTGGGCTTTTTCCGACCCAGCACAGGTGGAGGATTCAACATAAACATACTTCACTGTGATGCAGGTTTATTTTGATGTACAAGATAGGTATAATCCTTGAGATGTCTGAATTCTTAATAGTCTTTTAAATACATTTTTAAATTATTGTGTGTCTATATTAGCGAGATTGTTAAATTCGGGTCTTCCTAAAAAGTGAATGCAGAAAGAATACTTGCTCCACAGGTTACGGAGCACCTTCTCTCTTCTCAGGTAAAAGCCGTTTCTTTAGGTCAGTGAGGGGCGCACAAGTATCCGCGTGCAATGACACCCGTCCGAAGGGAGCCCCGAGCACCAGGGGGCAGACGCCTCTTACTCTGATGGCACCGTGTGGCGGTCCACGGTGGGATTTGTGGTTCCTGTGGGGCGAGGGGCTGCATTTGGACTGAGGCTTCATTTCTTCTCTTTAAGGCTCTAGCCTTGTCCTCAGCTGCAAAGGAATTGTCATCGATAGCCCGTGCGTGGGTGTGTGCGCATGCGCGAGGGCATGCGCTGTACTGTTTTTAGAGTAATTCCTTGGAGCGGCTTTGTGTGTCTGTAGGCTGGGGAAAGGCTTGAGTGCTCTCCATCAGGACTTCTGGTTTGGCTGGACTCAGATATTTTAAAAAGTGTTGCTTGTGGTTTAAGTGTTTTTAATTCCATGACAACAGGCTGGGAAAAATCAGTATTTCACAGCAAATATTGGAGATCTTTTATTTGACTTTACTTTCAAAGGCTGATCAATAATAATGTTAGGTATATTAATAACAATAACTTAGTGTTTATGTAGAATTTCAAGATTTATTGAAGATAAAATAATTAAGTGGGTTTTTTTTGTGGTCCCAACATACTATATCCATATTCATTGTTACTCTGTATGTCAGCTCATTGCTCCCAGGGGCCTGCATTTTTGTGTCCTCTTAGTGCCTCCAAGGCCTTTCTAGGAGCATCTGATAAGCTCATTTACACTCAGATACAAGTCAATGATACAGTCCGAAGTGTTAATATCCCAAAGGTCTTTGCATTTTAACAACCAAAAGTGAAAAGCCTCCCCTTATAGAAATCAGTCTGTACTAGTAGAGTTTTCTTGGGTGAAGGGGGCAAGTTGTTTGTTTATTTGTTTGTTTGTTTTTAACTCACAGGAGCTTTTATAGGTCCTAAAAACCACACCCCTAAGTGTCTACTGCTACACTTCTGCCCGAGGCTAGCCCCTTAAGGTAATTCCATCTCCAGTAAGTTCAGAGCACTTTATAAATTATTACTAATCTTTAAAGCACTCTACTTGTAGCAAACAGGCAGCATTTCAATCTGTTTGACAGCTGATAAAACAAATACAACATTTTAGGGAAGTAAATTAAATAACATATTTGAAAACACCTGGAAAAACATTAAGGCGTTACACAAGCAAATTTTTATTGGTAAATTGCTTCAGACCTGACAGTTTAAGCAGTCTCACTAAATTTTTAATCAAGGTGCTAATTTATAATGGATAAGGAAAGTAGGAGAAATTTATACTGAGATGTTTTAAGGATGAGCTGGGTGAAGAATTCTGATATTTCTTTATTCGAGTGCCCACGGTAAACTGTGCCTCTGATTTTTTAGGGTTCTGGGTGTTTAGGTATGGAAGGGTAACAGGGTAGACCATCCGGTGCCCAAAGCCAAGGTGACGATGTCCGTGTTACATGTAAGTTCACGTCTGAATGAGCTTCTCTTTGATGCGACCACCTCTGGAGAGGAAAAGGAAGGCAGCTCTTCGCCGATAACACGGGTAATTGAAAGAGGTGGGGTCCAGGGAAACAGCCCTGCGGGTTCCTGGTGCCACAGGGAGCCCCGTCCGTCCGTCCGTCTGTCCGCAGGCACTTCCTCCAGCAGAGGCGTTTCCTGGAGGAGCCCGAGGCCTTGGTGCTGACCTGCCCCAAACACCGAGCGAGCGACTCCTGTGCTTGCAGCGGCATCCAGAGAGAG
Organism: Tonatia bakeri; assembly: GCA_004024845.1. Classification (NCBI taxonomy): domain Eukaryota; kingdom Metazoa; phylum Chordata; class Mammalia; order Chiroptera; family Phyllostomidae; genus Tonatia; species Tonatia bakeri. The sequence goes on from PVIA01015243.1 coordinate 8,984, forward strand.
GAAGTCCTAGGGTCAAGATTCGTCAACTACAGCTCAATTATGAAAACCGTTCTCCTTCCTGGTATTCAGGCGTTCGAGAGTTCTGAAAAGGCGCAGGGTTATGTGACTTCCTCAATTATGTAATTTGTTTAGAGTAGATTGGTTAGGAAATAAAGCTACAGCTACCTTCCTTAGATTTTATCTGATTTTTATCTTAAAGAGAATATTCTTACCTATTATGTATTTTTAACAAGAGAAAAGCATTAATGTTACTAAATACCCCAAGTCATTTTATTTTTTTAGTTATGAGGAAACCTCAAGAATTTACTGATTTCACAAAATGAATAGCTGCCCTGTTTGTAAAACGTTAATATGGGAAGTTGTAGGATAGACTTTAAGTATTGGAAGAGATTGCTGGTTGTACCATTGATAGAAGCAGCGTATTGTCCTGCCAACAGTTAATCTAGTTTCCGCTGAAGGAGTGGCCAGCACTGGTAGCTGTGGGCTCTGCATCCAGGGACAGGGACCCGCGGTTCATGGGGGGGGCGGGGCGCAGAGTGGAGCTGACACCGTGGGCGGAAGGAGGGACAGCGAGTGAGCTCGTGAAAAGATGGGTGACATCCTTAGTCACTCTGGAAATGCCCATTCCAGAAGAAGCAGTCGTCGCACACCTCCTGGCGTGTCAGACACGAAGAAGGCTGAGCACTCAGCGGGCCCACTAGGGAGGGCGTGGAGGAAGGGGCGGTGCGTCCACGGAGGGCAACTGGTGGAAAATGGAACAACCGCTTTGGAAAACTGCTCGCAGACGGGACGTCCAGCCTCCTGCACTGTGTGGGCCCATCTGTCATGATAAATCTCTTCCTCTCTATCCATCTGCTCTCGTTGGTTCTGTTTCTCTGGAGAACCCTGTCTGATACGATTGTACATCAGTTATGCCTCAGTGAAGCTGTTGAAGACATTATGCGTCTCTCTACCCAATCGCTGAGTGTGTGGCCTAGTTGTACACTAAGACTGTTGCTTGTTTGCAGGGTTGGGGACTCACGCTTTGATTTCTGGGCCCCCTGATTCCCAAAGATGTTAGATAATAAACCCAAGGTTAAAGTCTCTGTAAGATTCTGTAGACTCTACTAGACTCCTATCTGCTGAGTCTTTAGTTGGAATCGCAGGACTTGGTGGTTCTTTATCAGTTGTAATAATGACCGTGGTGATAGATGTTCTATCCCGTTCTTTTACTTAAAACATGATGGCTGCTCTGAAAAACACTCAAGCTTTGAGCTCAAGGCAGGAAAACGGGGCAGACTGCATGTCCCTGCCTGTTTCGGTGAATGTAGGACTTGGTGCCTGTCGGGTTCTCAGCTGGCGCGGCAGAACTGGAACCACGAGATATTTTACCCACACTGCTTTGCCTTCCACAAGCCTCATGTGTTGTCTACTTGCCTTTCTGTTCCTGAAATGTGCTAATGTGTGCCCCAGTTTTCACTTGTTTGAGAAGAAACAGATTTCTGAATACCCAGATTTCTGAAGAGGCAGCCTTTCCCCTTAGGCGGCAAAACTCGGAGTGAGTTACCAGTATGGCTGATGTATCGTGTGACCTTGGCCAGAAGGGACCATATCTGGTCTGTAGTTCTCCCCTTTGAGATGGGGTGTCCTAAGCAAAACACCACTGGCTGGCACCGAGGCCCCTGCCTTCCATCGCCAGGGTGTGCACACCCGCTGCGGGAGGGGGCTCCCGGTCCCACATGCCACACAGCGATACCTAACCAGAAAGGTGACTCTCACGTAAATAAAACACTGGTGTCTTCTAAAGAAGGACAGTACTCAAGAATCAAGATTTTCATCCTTTTTAAAAATGCTTTTCTATTTTTAGGCCCTGGCCGGGTAGCTCCATTGGTTAGAGTGTCGCCTCAATATTCCAAGGTTGCAGGTTCGATGCCCGGTCAGGGCACATACGAGAGTCAACCAGTGAATGCATCACTAAGTAGAACGACAAAGCAATGGTTCTCTCTCTCTCAAATCAATAAATAATTAAACATTCTATATTATAGTTGACATACAATATTGTATTAGTTTCGGGTGTATACTCCTGTAATTAGACATTTATATAACTTACAAGGTGATCACCCTTGATTAGTACCTGCCTGATACCATGTATTGTTATTTTTAAAAGATTTTCATACTTTTAAGAAAGATGAAAAATGTGTTCTCTGCTCCCCCTGTCAGCCAGAACTATTTGTTTATTTGATAAACATTTCCACATAGTTCTTGTGCAGTTTGCCCAGTACTCGGGGGCCTAGGGACGTACGGTTGAGATAAAAGCCATAGTTTTTGTACTGGGAAGACTCGGGCAGAACCGACAATTCCGAGATAAGCTGGGTGGTCGTGAAGGAGTCCAGGTGGAGGACAGAGCCACGTGGGTCTGAGTAGTTAGGGTGCTGTGGAGGCTCTGTACCTCGGGCGGAGGGCCGGCTGGGCGATTTGCGGGCAGAGAGACAGAGGTACAGTTAGGCCCTGAGGGTGGGCCATACCGGAGACAGTGGGGAGACCGCTCCTTCCAGTGGTGACGGGGCTGACTTGGCACAGGATGGGGCCAAGTTAGCGACAACACCGAAAACTTTGGGAGTTTGGAATTCGGTGATAGGAGACGGAAAGCCATTGTAGATTTCTAGCAGGGCGATGTCATGTGCTAAGAAAACACTTCCAGAATCCTGTCCAGAAGACTTTCAGCAGTGCAGGCTCAAGGGCAGTGGGTGGCCATTTTACCCGAGTGTAAATGATTATTTAGGGCTTCTTAGGCATTCGCATTTATCCCCGAAGCTTTCAGAGTCTGGTTCCGTCTTCCCAGTCTCATTTTCGTTTGTGTCACTGACTTAACCTATTTTAGCCACAGTGAGCATGGTGCTTCTCACGCTGTGTCTTCTGTCTGGAATCCCTTCTGCCGTCCCCTCTTCCTGCTGCACGTGTCTTCTCTTGCAAAAAGGGCTTCAGCGCAGACACCACCCCTTCTCCAAACCTTCTACAACACTCCGCTTCCCTCCGTTATTTGTGTCTTTCCTTAGGCCCCGTAGCACCTGGCACAGACTTCTCTGATGACACCCACCACTTCGATCCGTAACTCGGTGTTTAGCTGACTGTCTTGTCTCGTGACCAGTGAGCTTCCCGAGAGCAGAGGCCCCCGGACTCTATGCCCAGCACCGGCAGGTGTCTCCCGTGAATTGGTAGCCATTGTTTAAATGCTTTTGAAGGAGTGAGTGGGACCCTCTCTATCCCCGACCAAGTGCTGAACTTGAGGACTCATGAGATCCTTCTCAGCACCAACTGAGTAGGTGGAAATAACTGGAAGTTTGTATTCCGTGAAAATCTGATGACATGAAATTTATACTTGGAACTTCAGTGGATCGACCGGTAAATTCCCTGGCCGGTTCGGAGGGAGTCGTGTTGTAATGTGAATCCTCAGATAACTTACTCAGTTGCTTCTTAGATGCCTTTGAAAGCGAAGGACTCTCTACAACTGGAAAAGTGATCCGTCTCTGTGTTTTCAAATTGCGCTTCTTCTCCCTGAGGGAGCTAACGTTTCCTTCTCTCGTCATCAGTGGCACTGATTCTACCGCCGACACGTGAATAAAACACTTCCCTTTTACTTCGTGTTAGCCTCTCGCTCCGAGAGGTAGTCATCACGGCTTTTGGTAAGAAACGGCTGATTACTATAGACATCTACATAATAATTTTTTTTGGAGAGAAGGAATTCAGGGCTTTAAAACACTCACATTCCCACCAAATAGAAATGGCTCTATTAGGTCTCTGCTATCATCTGTATTAGAGGCAGGTATCTGTATTTAGGCCTTTGTGGTTCCGGAAGATGGATTTCTTCCAAACACCACATGCTAGTAGAAGGTGATATTTGTAATTATCTACGGCACACAAACCTCGCTGTTATGTTTCCCTGTGTAATTAAATGGCATATTTACATATTTCAATTATCATAATTATTTATGGTTTTAGATGTTGAGGCAAATTATCTTGTACTTTCAAGGATGCCAGTTGCCTGGGCTTTGAAGAGATAAGAGCTTTAGGAAAGCACTCAGTGTACCGGTGCTCAGTTCTTTATTTTTAATCGCAATACCTTTCCGCTTCCTCTTTTTTCCTCAAGTGTAACTAGGGAATGCTAATAGCCAGGAGTGACAGCAACAAGGTGTGGCTTCGAAATAAATACCTTCAGAATAAAAAGCAGCGAATCCCTGTTAAGCTTCTGTCTGCGTTTTCTTCAGGAAAGCTCGGGCTGAGGGTTGAGTTTCCTCACTTTTCATGCCCCAGTGTGTCAGGAAAGCGGCGGGAATCTGGCATCCCAGGCCGCACGCAGTCCCTGTGGGCTCCGCTGGCACGTAGGCTGCCTCTTGTGTTTTAGACCTTGACCTCCAGTGAATGAACTCTTAGGTCACACTAGTTTGGGGCGGGGATGTGTTATTATTGGTTCACACTGAACTTGCAGCCCGCTAGAACTGCCAAGTCTTTCTTCTTTTTTTTGCATTTTGCCTGGGCTTCTACTTAGTGAAGTGCAGGACTTGACATGTATTATGACAGTATAGTTCTTTTCTCCATTCTGCTGATGATTCCAGCCTTTGGAGATAGCGTTGGATCCTGATTCTCTTTTCCGACTTGTTCACTGTCCCCTCTCTGTGGTTGTGACGAGCTTACCAGGGAGGGCGTGGGGACAGGGCTTGTCAGAACAGGCTCTGGGACCTTCCGAAGTAGCAAAAGGACTTTGCTCCCCCTCACACATTTCTTAACTTCCTCTGATTTCTGGGTGCCCAGCAATATTCCTTGGGGACAGAAATGGAAAATGAAATCCTCTTACGATAGCAAAGTGACTGTCAGCCCCGGCGTTCCTAGTCACTTTGCTGCTTAGTATTCTCACGGTTGGAATGCAGTCTCCGCTGGGGGCTGTGACTGTTTTTTATATCTGATGAGCTTCCATCTCAGTGAGCATGCCTGCTCCTTCCTACAAGGCGAGGTTTAGGCCTCTGGGACAAGCCCAGAAAATTCTAAATCATGCCAATGGAAACCATCAGCAGAAGAGGGATGACTTTTAACGAAAACATTTTCCCTTTGTGGCCCTTCCAGCAGGAGAAGTGGACCTGAGGAAACTGGGGTGACAGTTTGCAATGCAGTGTTTCCTGAGATGGCTAAAAATATGTTCTCAGCAGAGAATTAATGAATTTCAGAGACCTGATGCTAAGCAGTTCTCTTTTAATTAGGGCTATTTAGCTCATCAATACAATGTCGCCACAATTCAAAGGTGGAGATTTGTCCAATGACCTTAAGGGGCTAGTCTCTCTTGCAAACACCTGGCTCAGCACGTTAACATTTGAAAGAATTGAGGGACTTAAATGGGCGGCATTACCATGACATGATAGCAGCCTTCATCCTGTAGTTCCAGATGGGTGGGCTCTTAGCTCCCCCCCACGGATCAGGGAGCTGCTGGGGAGGTGTTGTTTTCTAGCTGGGGACTAGTCACCACAGAAGCACTGTCTGCATGAATGTGCCGGTTAATGGGCTCCTCGCCGGCAGGGAAGCTACGCACAGCTGTACTTTAGAAACTGTGACACATTCCCATTTATAAAACGTGATAAATCCAGTCATTGCCCAAAGAATATGATTCTCTAAAATGAGATGCTAACTTTCATCATTACACAGGACAATTAGAAAAGAACTCATTTCCCGCCAGTGTGTGCCGAGTGCATCGTACGTCTGAGGCTCTGGGGAAGACGCGGAGGAATCAGAGATGAGCAGGAGGTGATGCTGGGCCAGCAGGGATGCTCAGAGCAGAAGGGGAGTCAGAGACTTAAGTAGCCCAGTGTGGCCGATGGGGTGATACAGCTGCTGTAACCACGGCGATAACCACGGCGATAACCACAGCCCCACATCAGATATGAGATGGCAGAGGAGAGACACCTGACTTCATAGTGAGGGGCAAGAGTAGCATCAGAGGAGAACTTTCTGTCTTAGAGATGCTCGTGCTGAATCTCAGCGAGCCGGGGAAATGGGCGTGTGCACGTACTTTTTGTGTGCAGGTGTATGGATGTTTTTGTGGGAGAACCCAGAAGAAGGCTGGGCTGTTCCTGGACGTGGGAGGGAGCGAAAGCCTGGAGGCGAGCAACGCAGCGAGGTGGGTGGAGTCTGGTGGTCGAGTGAGTGGGAGGCGGGGTGGGAGTGGGGGACGGGGTGGGAGTGGTGGGAAGGGTTTAGAATGGGGCCAAGATGTTTTTAGAAAGGAAGTAGCAAAATTTACTAGTGATACAAGCCCAAGTGGCTCTGGGACTTAGCATTGGGCAGCACCACAGATTTACGCTGTGACAGATAAAATGAGCACCTTTTCCGATGCGGTTATTTCTTCTGCATCTCACCTCTATGTTCACGGTGGAGATGGACTGCCCTGAAGCACAAAAAATCCATTACATCTTAAAATAATTTTTAAAACGGATCCAGTACCATACACAATTATTAAAGGATAGTAAAGGTGAGCTCATATACATTAAAACTTTTAAGGGTAAATCTTGATTTTATTAGCTTTTGTGGGATACTATTATTCTAATTTTATTTAGGAGGAAACTGAGGCACAGGGAGGTGCAGATTTTGAAAAGATTTGGGGGGAATACGTAATTACCTTGCAGGTTACTCGGGACTGAGCGTGAGCGTTGTGCAGCATCCCACAGTCAGCTTCTGAGGCCGCGGCGCGGCCGTCCGAGCCGCCGTGCGGCCCGCCGAGCGCAGTTTCACGCGCACACCCGCTGCGCTGTGCCCACGCCGTCGTGTCTGCTGCCTTCGCCGGTCAGCGGTGGCCTCTTCATTCGTTCTCTGGTTTCTTCTATTTTTTCCTTTGAGGATGTCATCAGAGAAGAACCCAGTCGCTGTTTTTGGAATTCAGCTTGTTTTCCATGCGAGCCCTTTCCCCTCAGGCAGGCCGTAAAAGTCAGAATGAAGTGCACGTCGGATTCCAGCCCCTACCTTTACGTCGATCATTTGAGACACTGTAGTAATCGCAACAATAGGCCACAAGTTGACATTCCCAGGACAGAAGGGACGCTGCTGCTGACTGCCTGTGCCTCGTCGCACAAAACATTTACCCACATTGCGGGGGGGAGGGGGTGCGTTCTGTCTGGGCCTCCCCTCTGCCCACGCTTCCTGCTGCCATTCAGTCACCACACAGATGTGTTTCTGATCGGATTTTTGTTGTTATTTGCTCAGCTGGTTTATCCCCGATTCCCTTTTGCTTTTCCACTTTGGCGGCTTTGTTATCATCTGTTTGTAGCTTTCAGTAAATGTTCTCTGTCCTCTCCCTGGCTTTCCCCAGTCCTGTCGACCTTCCTACAGTGAGCTCAGACTCCACCCCTTGCACCAGTCCTTCCCAGAGCACCCCGGCCCAGAAGCCTCCGTCTTTGCTGCATCCGCAAGCTCCAAGCCACACCTTGCACGTGTCAGTCATTCATGATGCTGTTTTCTGTCATGACATCTTACTGAAATCTCTTTGTTCTTCAAGCTGGTGAATTATAGTCAACACATGTGTCCCTGAGAGTAGCAGTTCCTTCATCAGTCGTGGATTTTTATGGCCAGAAATCTCCCCGTTGAAAGGACACAGTGTGTCACTGGATGGGAATCCGTCTCAGTTCTGTAACCCAAGAAGCACAATGTGCACTTGAAGGCTGGCTCACCAAGGAACTCAGAAACTGTATCACCAAGGCCAGGATAGGTTTCGGGAGGCTGGAAATATAATTTTTTGTGTGGCATTAAACGCCCTACTAAAATGAAGTCCGGAGAGCAATCACGTATTCCCTGAGCTGTTATCTGGGGGAGAGTAGACCGGGAGAGGAGGCGGGGCCCAGACAGACCCTGAAGACGTCTGCTCAGAAAGATCCGCCTCCGTGGTGTTGACTCATCCTGAGTGAGGGGGAAACAGGATGCTCTAGGGATGCTGAAGGAGACATTCAAAGCCTCTTGAATCTTTGAAAAATAGCGAATATTAGTCTAGCTTTTATTTGGAATCATTCGTTCCTTTTTGCATTCATTCTTTCAGTTATTCCTGAATCCTGAAGGGGTGTTAAGTTGAAGAAGTAGGAGAGACAGCATCCCTGCACCTAAGCGTGGGAGATGAGACATGCACACATATAGTTACTGTGCAGTGGAGGGTGTAGGCCTGTTGTCTGACTCGTCTTCAATGTGTTACTTTGTATAGAGAATCCCTAAGGGTCTTTCTACCTGTAAAATCACACGAGTAGTATATTCACAGAGCCCTAGGAGGTCCAGAGAAAACAGCATTCTTCACGGTGGAGTGGTCAAAGAAGTGTTTGGTGGAAATGATACTCAATAGGGCCTTGTAGGAACGTCTTGATAGGCAGCGATTATAATCACGGCAATGCACGGAGCAGGCCATTCGCTGAGTGTCTGCTATGCAGGATACAGTATAGCAGGTGCTTTAAGTGCGTATTTGGGCGAGGAGGGCAGAGCGGAGTTATTATGAACACCCTGAAATTATACTGGAAATTCTGTGTATGTATAAATTTGTACATTTTTATGGAGAAAGGTTCCAGAGCCCCTTGTACCATGAGCCATGGCAGAGAGAGTAGCCCAAGTGATTCCTGACCTTGGGCTTGGAGAAACGCCCACCTTGGCAGGGGTGGGGTTGGGTGGAAAGAAGGAACTGTTGAGAACAAAGAAGGAGGGGAGAGCTGGAAGGGGGGAGGAGCAGCTGGTGTGGGGTGTCCACAGATTGTCCTCAGGAGCAGAATGTCTGGATTTAGTCAGGCCTGGACTGCCGCCTGCCAGCTGTGTGGCCTCAGGCAACTTACCTACCTTCTGGGAAACTAAGACCTCTGCTTTCTCAGTTAGCTGTGCCGTGCTTGCTTAAAATTTCTTCGACTGTTTTTAAAATTAAGGGCTCACTGTGTGTTAGATGTGTTTGCTCACTTGCTCTTTGCTCCTACATGAGTTTGTTGAGCTGGTGTAACCAGTCACTGGGAGAACGTGGGTGACAGCAGTGGGCAGGCAAGCTCTCGCCCCCACAGCAGCCTGTGAAGAGACATGTGCGCCCCTGATGACGAAACGGCTGAACCTTCCTGACTCGGGTCTGCCGTCACAGGCTCGAGCACCCCGTTTTTGACTATGGGACACAGTAGGGGCGTGGACCTTTAGCAAGGGAAACCTACTTCCCTTCGGGGGTGATTGTAGGGGTGTCCCCAGTGAGGGAGGGAGGCTGCAGTCTCTTCTGACATCAGGGAACGACGAGGGGTTTTCAAGGCACAGGGCGTTTTTGCGAATCGCCTTTCAGTAAGGCGACCTCCGGAGGACCAAGCGCTGCACTGTGGTGGGGACGGCACTTCTCTCCGTGGTCTGCGCGGTGGAGCCCTGTGCGAGGGCCCTTCAAACCGAGCGCACTTGTTTTCCAAGCAGAGCGGTTTATAGCTTGTGTGTTTCTCACTGTTTGTCCTTTTCCCAGCTCCTGTAATTTTATCTATTTTGAAAAAGTAATTCTTACCTCCATGGTCTGAGCCCCCTTTACAGGAGGTGAGGGTCTTTGTGGGCTCTCCGTTAAGTTCCTGTTGAGATAACGGGCGGCTATTGTAGCTGAGCGTCAACGTACATGCAAATTGAGTTGAAAAAACCCACAGTACTGAGTGTCAGATCAGAAGTCTATTATCATTTCATAGGTACATTTCTGTTAGTATCATTTCAACTGACCACCTAACACAGTGGGTTTTGCTAAATGCTGGATGTTCTTACAAAAATCCCTTGGGGTTAAAAACAAAACTCACTTAAGGGAGACCTCAGAATATTTTAAATGTATACTCATTGACCTGTTCTAATAATTGAGTTTTGTTCATGCTAGGAACAGTTTTTAGTTTTCCTTTTTCTTTCTTCCCTCTCTTTTTAAAAAAGTTCTGAAGAAATGGTTGAATTGACTGTTACATGTCTGAGCTGTAGAGTAATTGCCACCCTTTATGTAGCAAAGGCATCTTATCAGAGGAAGTTACTTTGCATTGTAGCGTGGTGCAGCCGGTTGTAAATAGCACACTCAAGAATTTTCATATATCTGAGATACAATCTTTATCCGTTGCTGCGATGTCTATTGCAAACACATGTGTCTTCTTACTACCAGGCTAAGCCGTCTGACTAGTTAGACGGTGCTTGGGCCAGGATAATGAATACAGTGTTTCTCTGTGGCCCCCAGCAGCATGGAGGTGACGGTCTAATGAAATGGAGTTTAGAGAAGATGCGTCTCCCAGTTGTAAAAATTTGTATCTTATTAAAGGTTAATGCATTTTTTCAGAGCAGGCTTGCATGGGAAAATGCCATGCTTTCACTAAATGTGCTATGCACACAAAAATGTGTGTCCATGTGCAAACTTGGGCCAGGGGAGGAAACCTTTTCCAAGTAACATTGCAAAGAATGCTGTAGATAACGACTCAAAAAGCGAATTACCTTGTAGAAAGTGACAAGCTCATTCTAACATTCACAGGAAGTGTGAAGGGCCCAGAATAGCCAGGACAACTTTAAAAAATGACACCAACGTTGGTGAATGAACACTACCTGACTTTAATACTTATTACAAAGTTAAAATAATCAAGATAGCAGGGCACTGGCATGAAGTTAGACAGACAGACCAATGGGACAGAACAGAGTTCAAAAATGGACCCACAGATAGACAGCTGATTTTTAATAATGGTGAAAAGGTGGTTTAGTGGAGAAAGGGAAATATTGTCAACAACTGTTGTTGGAAAAATGTTGTGTAAAAAATGAACCTCTATTTATATCTTTCATCATCCGTAAAAGTTATGTTGGCCCTGTTTCCAGCCGATACTGACCGTTGGTCTTCCGTGAAGCCGTTTGAGGAGTTTACCACATGCACTACGGTCTTGTTAAAATGTGTGGCTGGAACAGCGCTGCTGATGACTGTGCACCCCATGGAAACATTCCTTCTGTTCAGGCAGTCACGGTACTACAGTGTATCCAGCCGTGAGCTGTAGGTCTGATGCTTTCTCTGAGACTACCTTTGGTTACATATACATATGTAACCAAATATGTATGCACTATGTAACCAGAACCTGTGTTTCTGATGTTACTGCTCACATCTCATTTCTCAACTTCATTCCTTGTGTATCAGATTCTGTCGGGAAATAGTATTTTCATTTTGCAAATCTTAGACTTTCTGTTGTATCTTTTTACATTGAAACCCGGTTGGTTGGATTTTCAGGAGAAAGTCTAGTCATTTCACTTGCAGTTACTCTACGGATTTTTACATGGCAAATCACCTTATATTTTGTTTTATTAGAACACGAAGTGGCATTGAATCAGTTGCTGTTTCTGAATTGGTACATTGAGTTGCTCTTGAATAATATTGTCATAACTCAGTTATTCAAAACCTCTTTTTTTTTACTTTCAGTTTCTGACCTTCCTGATTATCAGGAGGAAGCACAAAGAGGCTCGGGCAGCCAAAGTTAACACACGAAATCTGTGATCTACAGTTCAGGGAGTGCAGGGCTGCGGCCTCACCCCGGGCTGTTCCGGTTTTATTTTAGACCCAGGCCATACGCACCGGGTCGGACTTTTCAGTTTAGAGTAAAACACGAAGCTGCGAGCGAGAGTGGGACACGGCTTACAAACAGACGCATTGCCACCAGCAGGAAGTGACAGCTGTCGCCTGGGGAGCAAGGGGAGAGACAAGGAAAAAAGGCATATGAGAAAATAAAATGATTTTTAAGTAAACGAAGGAATCCATAGCAAAAATCATTGGAGTACCAAGAAATACTGAAATTACATACAGAACATGGTTTAAGAATACAGGAAATGAATCCATACTCGATTTCTGTAAATTGCAAGAGCCATTTGTCAGCCCTTGCTTTGCCCTTTCAGCAGCTTTTAACAATATTGATCGCTCTCTCCCGCTGGGAGCACACACTGTTCTTTTGGCTCCCGTGACGCCAGCCACTCCTGGTGTCCCCCCCTCTCCCGGGCCTCTGCTACATTATCTACTGCCTGGCCTGTGAGGCTCGCCCCCGCCCCAGGCTCTTCTCCGTATCTGTTCCTTTCTTCCCTGGACATTCTCCTCCACCCCGTGGCTTCAGCTACAACTCAGGCATCTAGGACTCTCAGCATTTGTAGCTCCAGGGCTAGACTCCAGACCCGTGTTTCCAACTGACTGCTCCAAACTCTACTCGGATTTTCAGGGCTGCCTCAAACTCAGTATGTCAAAAGCCAGGTTGATGATTATTTGCTTCTCATACCTACAAACCTCCAGGGTCCCCCAGGGTTTATTTATTTTTTTGACCCATTCGGTTATTTATGCACTCATTTATTTGTTCTGTAATTCACTGAATGTGTACTGGGTGCCTCGTAAACGCCATTCATTGTTTCAGGCACTGGGAGTACAGCAAATAATGGTCCTGGTTGTCCTGCAGCTTACAGTCCAGTGGGTGAGGATGGACAATAAAAAAAAGGAGAAAAACTGGAAAAACTTAAGACAGTGATCATGTGCACCGAAGAAAATAAGCTGGAGGCTGTGAAGGAGCGTGACTGAGCCACGCCTTCTCTTTGCCCCAGAGGGCCACGTTTCTAAAGAGATGACATTTTGAAGGAGAAGTTCGTGGCAGGAAGGAGCTACCCAGGCAGAGGTCTGGAGGGAGCCTCCGCCCCCCACCCCCCCAGCAGGCGCACCCCCACCCCCCAGCAGGGGCGTCTGGCAGGGAGGCCTGAGTTGGGAGTGACCTTGGTGAGCTGGAGGAGCAGGAGGGGGGTCCTTGCAGCTGCACGGAGGATGGAGGCGGCCTCAGAGACGGAGATAGGGGTCCGGTGGTCCAGGACTGCGCAGGCCTCAGGGAGAGGAAGATCTGAGATTTTCTTACTGCACTGGAGAACCAAGAAAATGTTTTAAAAAGAGGAGAAAAAAATGACCTGGTTGATGTTTTAGAAAGACCTGTTTAGCTTCTGGGTGGAGAATGGATTCATGGAATAAGAGTAGAATCAGAAACACCGGTTAGGATGCTTTTATGGTAGCGCAGGTAAGAGGTGGTGTGAGCCCAGAAGCCCGAGGACGTGCCTGGGAGAGCAGAGGAAAAGAGGGGTGCAGACACAGCTGGGGGTTCTGTTTGGTCTGAGCACCTGATGCAACGGTAGCATCAACGACTGAGTTGTGGAAGACTGGGAGGGGGAGTAGGCCTGGATGTGGGGAGGGGATGGGCTGGAGATGGGGGTGCAGCAGAGATTTAAAAGTTTGGTTTTGGACATGCTTATTTTGAGATATTTATTCAACATAGTAGGAACTTTAAAAAAGATTTTATTTATTTATTTTTAGAGAGAAGGGAAGGGAGGAAGAAAGGGAGGGGTGGAAACATCGATGTGCGAGAGAAACATCCATCGGCTGCCTCTTGCACGCCCCCAGCCGGGGACCTGGTCTGCAATCCAGGCGTGTGCCCTGACTGGGAATCGAACTGGTGAGCTTTTGGTTCTCAGAATGATGCCCAACCCACTGAGCCACACCAGTCAGGGCTAGCTATAATAGGAATGTGTTAGACACATAGAAATGTTAATTAAGAATAAGCATTAGCCCTGGCTGGTGTAGCTCAGTGGACTGAGCTCGGGCTGTGAACCAAAGAGTTGCCGGTTCGATTCCCAGTCAGGGCATGTGCCTGGGTTGCAGGCCAGGTCCCCAGTGGGGCCATGTGAGAGGCAACCATACATTGATGTTTCTCTCCCTCTTTCTCCCTCCCTTTCTCTCTCTCTTAAAAAAAAAGAATAAGCATTAAATACAATGTGTGCATCTTAGAGAGTAGGGGAAAGGTAAGTGCTTGAGGCATGAATCTGGGGATACACATGTGTAAATATGTTCACGTTTTAAAGGCCGATCGATTGGGTGAGCTGGGCCAGAAAGGCTCGCGATGACAGAGGAGGACCGGGTCGGAAGGAAGGCTGGCGCCCTTCAGGGTTTGGAAGCGTGGCAGACAGCAGGAGGGACGGTGAGCAGAGGGCTTGGAGAAGGAGCCGTCGGTGGGGAAGGAGAAAACGAGGGAAGCTGGAATAGCGGGTGGCTGTCAGAGAAGAGAATGTTTCCAGGAAGATCACGTCAGGTGCCACTGAGATGTGGAAAAATTATCCGCTTCATAGTTTTTGGCCAAATGCTTGATGATCTTCTCATTTGGTTTCGGTATTTGGAACATAGTTCATCTCTTGATTGTGCTTTGCAGGGACTGTGTGTGAGTATGAAATAAAGTTGATTTTTGTCACACTCTTCGAGCGCCTTTGAGAAAATAAGGGACTAAATCGAGCTGCGTAGGTATTACAGCTGCTGATTGTCTGATGGTTGTTTTGCATACTCGTCGTAGAATGTTCCAGACGAATCCCTGTCACGGGGGGGGGGGGGGGGGGGGGGGGGGGGGGGGGGGGGGCGGGACATCTGTCACACGCTGGCCTTCGTCTCATGGGCCGGCACCACTCCGGTCATCTGGGGCCACTTCATCT